>JAPMUY010005482.1:385000-390000 GCA_026901105.3 Galaxias olidus
CATAGTGGACTTTCTAGGGGGATGCAGTCTGTGTGCCTGGCACAATTACATGGCCCCATTCCAAACCAACTAGCAGGCTTTAACCCCAGGCAGTGGGACTCGGAGAGGTCTGCATAGGCCATCACTGGCAGCGCGGGGGGACATGGATATAACCCCCGTAGGCTATTACCAGGCAGGTGTTCTGCTGCAGCAGATGGGCTTTAGTGGGCTACACTGGCAGCTACATAAGAATACCTCAGATGTTGTGATAAACACTCGAGGAATCCAATTTTGAGGGAAAATGATTGGGTGCACTCATATCCCAGAGCCTGGGGATTGCAGAGCACTTTGCATTGTTTGATATGTATATGTCACTGAGGTGGGTGATGAACCAGCACAGATGAGAGGAAGGCTGAAGAAGACATCGCTAATGACGAGGACATGTACATATAAACAAACCCCTGTGAACACTGCAAATGAAGTTATTTTGGAGCATTCTTTATTTCCTTTTAGTTGCTGAACATTTGAGTGACTCATTAGAACACACAGCAACAAACCAAAACGATTTACATTTTGACAGAGCAGGCCTCCACTCACTCCTCGCTCTCCTGACCAACACAAATGACCATATATGTATATGGAAATGTACGCATCAAAATGACAGTAAAATATTCAGAGCATGGCACAGAGCAGCACCAGACTGTAGGTACACTCAGTAGTACATTTCATAGTGCAAGCAGTATCAGGAACAAGATTAGAACTGCCATAGTTACACATTACAGGGCGACATACTCACTTTATACGCACAGTAGACTGCCACATCATTTAACAACTAAGTATTTCTGAATTGCCGAATGCGAAAGTTGGATGAGATATTGTTAGCCGTAAGTAGAAACGTGCCATTGGTTACTAACGGGGCTATGTACGTCCTGTCATTAACGATGAACAGGTACTGACCATTAACACATGTATAGTACAAGCAGAGGATTTGTTCAGCCAATGTGGAATGCCTTTCCAGGATCAAGTAGTAACTTACAAACCTTTACAAACAGCTACCAAATACTTATGCTCTTAATCCACAATAAAAACATGGCTTCAACATTTTAAACAGTTATTCATAAATACTGTTCTTTTAGTGTTTACATAAATAATCTCTTGATGAAATAAAACAGAGCATTGTTAAAATATGTATTCAGAAGTAACTATGTACGTATGTATGTATGTATGTATGCATATATATACTGTATGTATTCATGGACTTTTAACATGAAGTTGAAAAATAATCTTTAATGTGTTATGAACTACAGTAAAATCCAATATAGTTAGATATCTCTTTTAAACAAAATGGGCTGATTATGGACTCAACCCATTTGGCAGGGCTTTCAATCAATATGTTTTAATTATGCTCTTGTCAAGATATTTACTGTTTCAGTTTGATAGTAAAGTAATTTCAAGTACAGAACATTGATAAAATGCCTCAGAAGTGGCAGACCAAGGCCTCCACAGTACACTAGCCACGGTCTGCCAGACACAGCCTTGCAAACGGATTGCACTGCGCATCCAACACATTCCTCTCTCTCCCTACACTGTTTTGTGCTCCTGTTAAAGATAGCAAGAAACGCGAGGTTAGATTAGGTCAACTTAACAGTGCTCGAGTGGCGGAGCCGGAATATAACTTAGTATGGACTGGTGTAAGTGGTCTACACTCACCTCTACAATCAGAGTCAAACCAACACGCTTTGACAAACTACACTGATTAAACCGCCATCGTCGTGTGAAACCAGATAATACTAGATTCTCCCAAGGTAAGGTTTTGGGTTGGGCAGTGATTTTTGCTTAGTAATAGCTGAGGAAGTTGTAAATAGTTTAGTCTGCCTCATTACCCAAGGCCCCTCTTACTTTGGGGGGTGCAGTATTGTAGTAAAAAAACATAAAAACATTTTCTAGGTCAAACCAATGAGTTTTCAAACCAGCTTTTCCAGGTTGACCTTAATACAAGCAAACCTAAATCCTGGTATTCCCCTGTTAGACCCGAAGGGGCACAGTGCAGGCCCTTCAGAGAATAATACTGAGCAAATGCCGATCCTCTTACGAGGAAACACTCCAAAGCCTTTGACTTGGCAACAGGATCCAATATCCGGCTCTGGACTGCCAATGTAATTAAGTACAGCAGTCTTAGTCAATCGTGTTCATAATGCTTTTGCGATAAACGCTAAAATGACCTATTACCTTTAAAGTGGTTAATACATTTGAAAAACCTTGCAATCCCCTTTTAGCTATGTACAAGTCACGCTCTCTCATCATTTAGACAGTAACCAAAACACTCTCTATTAAACTAAAACCTGTCAATATTTACAGAACAATCCCCATTGTACCTTTTATTTTCTTAAACACACACACACACACACTTCCACTCCAAGCTGTTCCTTATTACCACATCTCTCTAACAGTGCTGGTCTGTGGCTCTGCATTTAAAAGTGTCCGTGGTAAACGGACTGTAACATTAGAACATGAACTCCTTAAACAGTATCTACGCACACGGTGGATCTGCTTCTACGTCTGCTAGCTTACGGCCATCCGGCCTGCACTCTTAAGGGTTTAGCGGCGCCCCGCTCTTCTCCACCGGCAGATCCACCATGGGGACCTTCTCTGTGGGGGACATGGGCTCTTTGCTGGCGGGCGGGGGCAGGTCCACCACCATGCCCTGCGAAGCAGGGGATTGAGCAGAGGTGCCTGCCGAGGCGGCGAATCCCTGGGCGATGTCGTCGAAGGTCCGCCCTTTGGTCTCGGGCACGCGCAGGTAGGTGAAGATGAAGAAGAGGATGAGGAAGACCATGAAGATGATGAAGACATAAGGACCACACAATTCCTGGGGAGAGAGAAGATAATGTGTTCACATTCTGCATACCACTCTAATTTACACATGTATATCAAACTACAATCCAAGAGGTCTCTCCTTCCTTCTGAAACCTTGACAATTAAAGTAATCTTCAATTCAATGAATCTGTATATCATCTGCTGCCATGAATGGATGCCTACCGCCAGCTTGGGGAAGCCCAGGCCAACCAGGAAGTTGGCAGTCCAGTTAGAGAAGCCGGACACGGCCATGGCTGCGGGCCGTGGGCCTTGGGAGAAGAGCTCCGCCACTATGAACCAGGGGATGGGACCAGGACCCATTTCAAAGCTGGCCACGAAGCCAAACACCGCCACGATGGCCAAGTAGCTCAGAGACTTGTTTTCCTTCTGCTCGCAGAGAGAACGAGGGAGAAGGAAAGGTGAGAGGAACAAAAAGGATGGAGAAACGACGACATGGAAAGGACACAAACACTGTTTCCAATGCTTTTCCCTCTTGTGAAGTGGGTCAACTCACCACCAACGCCAGGGAGATTGTCATGAGCAGAGCAGACACGGCCATTCCAGCTAAGCCAATCAGGTGCAGCGTTCTTCGGCCAGCTCTCTCGACCAGGAAGAGCTGGCGATGAAATAATGATTGGATGAATGGCAGAGCACAAAGCAATGGTCCATACTGTAATGTGGTGGTGGTGTGACACTCACAGAGACCACGGTGAAGACTGTGTTGACCACGCCTGCTCCGATTGTGGCGTAGATGGGCTCTGTCACCCCAGCCGTGTCAAAGATACCCGTGGAGTAGTAAAAGACCTGGCAGGGCAGTAAAAACAAAGACAGGTTAAAGTTGAACAAATTAAATGTAAAAGAAAGACAGGTTAAAGATAAACAAACGAAATGTAAAATACAGAGAGGTTAAAGTTGAACAAATACAATGTAAAATAAAGAGAGGTAAAAGTTGACCAAATTAAATGGCCCTCATGACGGAGCTATAGAATAGAGAGGTTAAAGTTGAACAAATTAAATGGCCCTTATTTTGGAGCTATAGAATAGAGAGGTTAAAGTTGAACAAATAAAATGGCACTCATGTTGGAGCTATAGAATACAATGCTTTGCCTCCTTTATTCAAAATAACAGAGACAACAAATACAGCAGCTACTTTTCCTGTTTTCACACAACATATAGATTCCCCTTTACGTGCTTTTCATGATCATTTTGGATGGATAATCATTGAGGTTAAGTGTTTGTGTGTCTATGTGTCGAACTGTGGTTGATGCGATTTCCAGACAAGATATAGATTTCCTTTAGGTTGATTTTTATAATTTTTTGGATGGATGATAATTGAGGTTAAGTGTTCATGTGTCTGTGTTGATCTGTGGGTGATGTGATTGACACTCTTGTATCAGCCTTTAGCCTGAGGCTGTCACAGCTCCATAAAGCCTGTCGAGGCTGACGCCGCTAACGTCGCTAACGCTAACACGGACAGTCAGCCAGGCCAACTGACCTTATTAACAGCCCAGCTCGATTACCTACCACTGGGGATCAAGTCCTCCCAGTGTCCTTATCAAGGGGGAACCCATTTAACTCGATCCAACAAAAGTGAAGGGACGATAATATCGTGCCATGTGACGTTCAAAAACGACTAGTTATTCACCCTACTCAAACATTTAATCTTAATAAAGTTTCATGTCTGTTTAATGGCAATACCTCTGTTGAAGCCCGTTGTTGACTGTCAACCAACGCGTTGCATGATGGGATCTGTGGTCCAACTACTCACCGCGTTGATGCCGGAGAGTTGCTGGGAGAGCTGGAGGATGATGGCGATGATGATTGGCTGGCGGTAGAGGGGCGAGCGGAAGAGCTCGGGAATGGTCACCTTCTTCTCCATGGCCATCTTCACCCCTTCCTCCTTCATCTCCTTGATGTCATCGCTCACATCCTCCACGCCGCGCAGACGAACCAGGGCTGAGAGTTAGAGTAGAGAGAAGGAAAGAGTGAGACAATGTCAAGTCAATGACTTACGTACCATATTAGTAGCATGTAAATAACCAGGAAATCTAATTTCAATGCGTTTGTCCTACCAGGGAGAAATGTATACCCACAACCCCGTGCATAATAAATTATTTATGAAATACCCTAGTATCTCAGCTATAGTCAGAAATATCTTGTGAAGT
>JAPMUY010005482.1:392500-402439 GCA_026901105.3 Galaxias olidus
GCCTGTTCCTGGGTCTACAAAGCTCCTGTTGTGTACAGTGACAGTGGAGGAAACACAATGAGGCCCTTCTCTCTCTCTCTCTCTCTCTCTCTTTCTCTGACTCGCATCCTCTCGTTATCTCTCTCTCTCTCTCTCTCTCTCTCTGACTCACATCCTCTCGTTATCTCTCTCTCTCTCTCTCTCTCTCTCTCTTTCTCTCTCTCTCTCGCTGTCTTTATACTCATTTCCTTCTGCTTTCAGAACGAGTGGTCTCGCGACACAGCTCGGGGACCACACCAGGTGTTACAAAACTCGGGAAATGTCACGGCGTGTTTTGTAATCCCTCTACATTGTGAAGGAGACGTGTGCAGGCTTCATCATGTTGTAAATGTTGGCTGACATAACGGCCTGAGACCATAACTTCTATGACTAACTTAAATCGACTGACAAGTGCTGTAATATCAAATCATTTGACAGGCTGTAGTTTCTTTATCAGGTGTTCCTGACGAAAGGCATTTGATACAAGTCAAGCTAAACCAACCATGAGAAAAGATAAGAAGGAGAGACGCTGAATTAGAGCGAGCGCCAAACACACTCATAGCACAGGAACTGGGATCACTTCATCCAGGATGTTAACATATCTTTTGATTCAACATTCAATGACAAACTCAGATTACAAGAATTCACACAGAACATCCAAGACTTTGAACAGTCTGTACACCCTAGTGTCAAATGAAATGCCTGACAAAGTATCAGTTTTACAGTCTTATACTGTAAGCCCCCTCCACACACACACACACACAGCCAGTATCGACACCCATACAGAAGAGAAAACCTCACTAGAGACCAAAGAGACTTCCGCTCTGAGTCTTTAGGACATCAATCAGGGGTCACTGTGTGTGTCTGGTCAAAGCTGCCTGTGTCAGGCACCTGAGTTTAGACATTATTGTCCCAAATGAAATGCTACTTTTCCCCAGTAACCCAGCAGGAGTAAATCCGCATGTGTATGGGTATAGAGTGTCACTGTGACTAAGCATACCACACGGCAAAACAAATAAACAGACTAAATGCTAAAATCTTAGCTGCCATTTTGACAATAGAATCAACACTAATTCAAAGTTCAAATTGAAGTTGAATGCTTGGTGCTTTTGTGATAAAAAGGCCTGCGACCAGGGAAACTCTCACACCATGTCGCATTTGGAGATTAGGTTCACCAACTTAGTACGGAAAAAAACAGTCACTCTAATTGAGGAAGTTTGACTGTTATGTTTTTAGCAAATAAGGGCGCAGCCTTATTCAATTGACTCCTTGATTCAATTGATTCCTTGATCAATAAAATCACAATATAGAATACACCAATCTATTCTTACACACAAAGGTGTGATTGCTTTTTGTTGATCTACTGTGTAGTCCCTCTGTGCTGTTTGCCACAGAAAGGCAGACTGAGGTTATCTCATATATAGGAAATACACTATTCAGTATCTGCGGTATTGCACTGTTGAAACAAATGTTGAGCTGAGAGAGAGAGAGACGTTGTGTCTGTGTGTGCGTGTATGTGTGTGTGTCTGCATGCTTTCTGTGGTCTACAGAAGGAAGGAGTAATCTGCCGAGGGATGTTGATGTCGGTTAACATAAATATCATTTGACATATTGAAAGCATGAGCATTGCTTTATGATTTCACCAGTGAGTATAACATGACTAGATAAGGGAGTGGGCTGATGAGTAGGATGTCACATGATGTTTATTTAATATTTGCGTGTGTGTGTGTGTGTGTGTGTGTGTGTGTGTGTGTGTGTGTGTGTGTGTGTGTGTGTGTGTGTGTGTGCGTGCGTGCGTGCGTGCGTGCGTGCGTGCGTGTGTGTGTAACTGGTACACACTAATACCCTGGTGATGCATCCCATTCTAGTTTTTTTGTTTCTTCATCCGTTATCTAATTCTCTCCATTCTCTCTATATTTGTCTCTCTCACACACACTCTGGTCATGGATTTCACTCAGCTCTGACCCCTCCCTTTCCTGCTTCTCTCCATCCCTCGGCGACCAAACGTTTAACGCCACCACCATTTTCTCAATCTCTCTATCGATCCTGGCCGTGTCCTTTCGTAGATATCCCCTCCGTTCTGCCCATCAGCACATGACGTGCTGTTCCTTCATCAGTGTCCTTTTATCTCTTTGTAAATCAAAGGAGATTAGAGGACACCGCCTAAGTACTAGTCAACAGTAGCGATGTGAACATCAGGCTTGCATCAGATGGCAGGAAGAGCTACTTGCCAAACAACCATTACAAAGTGACAACCGACAGAGCGTGCAACCTGTTTCCAAACACAATCTACAGAGAGCCAGCAAGTAAACGGTACTATTCGTTGCAAACCCTTCCTGATTTAGGATTGTTTTACCACAGGGGTATTACTAGACATGGCTTTCATTGACTTCATTCTATTACATATTGTTCTACATGTTGCAACGTTCACGTGGATCGTTAAAATTCTATCACGTTCTTTATATGTTAATACTATTCAAAATGGCTTATCCTGCTGAAACAGCCTTATCCTGATGACTCAGTTTCCCCTCTCCCTCTGTCTTTATGCCCCTCAGATTGACTACAACTTTCTCTCCAATTAAAGAGTCTTTATCCCCCCTTTCCTATAATCCACTCCGACAGCATTTTTCCCCCCCTGATAACTTCACTCCCTGGCATCCACCTACAGGCTACATAATAACACACTCAAGTTCAGACATGCCACTTGTGGCTTTGGGTGCATCCGTCAATCCCCCTTTGCCTTCTACTCTCTCTTTCTCCGGACCTTATGTCGGACTTATCGGCGCCTGTTGGTGGGCATACCATAGGGGAAAATGACAGAGATTAAATCATCATAAATATTAACCAGCATGATGAAGAGTAAGGGAGATGAAGATAGTAGACAAAGGTAGTTTTACCATTAGAAATCACTGTGTACAACGTTGTACATCCCCCAAAAATGTATGGTGTGGTATTGATTTGCATATTCATTGGTTACAGTAACATCTAAAGGATTGTCTTAAGTATGTAATTTAGCACTGTCGAACAGAAATCAATCAACTGAAGTCATACAAGTTGAAGCGTCCAAAATAAGATGCCTGTTAAGAAAACCAATATTCTGCTTACCTTTTCATCCTCCATCCTCTCCATATCTGCCTTTGTGTAAAATGATGATATTCACAAGTTAATAATAGAGTCAAAGGAATCCTCTCCTGGGTAGAAGGCTTCCTTTTACTGTGTCAACATCAGGCTCTGTCCAAACAATTAGAAGAACCTGTAATGTAAAGACACAGAAACATTTGTCTTTCCAAAAAAAGGAAGCAAAATAATAAACATAAAACATAAATGATAAATTTATGCTCTAACATCTCAGTTTACAGTCCAATACTTGTGTTTTACCAGAATAGGCTATGCACAGTCCCAGTTGACTCTGCTCTATTCTGTATTCAGCTGGAGTGTAAGTGGTCAATCATTATGTAAACCACTCCCACCGCTCCTCCCTCAGTCAGTTCTGACTGGAAGGTTTTGGCTTCCAGGTATAATCACATAAGTGAACAACCACACTATAAATAGGCATAATATATCAAATAAAAATGTTATTTTTGGAAAATGTTGTTAGATTGACTAATTCGAGAACACCGAGTATGAAGTTGAATGAATGGGCTTACTTTAGAAATAGTCAGCTGAGAAACCAACAAGCAGTTTCGACTGTACAAGTCTGCAGTCAACAATTAACTTATTTTCAACCAGGCTGGCCTACGCGAATTTACACTAGGCATAAAAATAGTCTCACTTACAATGTATAATAATAAAAAGGTTAGGATAGTGCGGACGACGATATTGCATGGGAGAATATTCATCATAAATCGTTACATTGTGATATCAATTCATTCATAATCAATTGAATAGTTTAAATGACAAAACTAAAATACCTAATTAGACAAAAAATATCTAAAATATCTAAAACTAAGTAATTGGTAGGGCTAAATAATCCTCATTTGAAAGAGTGTCAAATGTTGTTTTTACCGTTATTCCAGTGAAACTATTTATCCAGTTATCGCAATGTCAGATCTGTTTTCCTTGTGGAATGCTGAGTATTCGTTTTTATCAGACAACTTATATAGGATAGTGGTACAAGTCAACAGGCACGTTGGCTTGTTCTGACGACATCCCACGCATCTTGATCATTGGAATTGCCCTCATGCGTTAAAGCGAGCATAAGATTTTTCTTTATTAAAATTTGTCAGACGCGCACATAGAATTGCCGTAATGTATCTAGAGGTTGCGCATAGGTTTTCGCTTGATCGAAGCAGGGGGACGTGCCATGGAATGTGTACGGATGGGAGATGGAGAACAAACGGTCCCGGTGAATAGTGCTTCTGTTATTACCCATTGAGCGCCCCACCGGGGGCGCGAGAACAAAAGGCGATGCGCTAAGAGCTGGGACACAAAGCTGGTCATGCAGAAATCATGGGACCAACTCAGTGGGTGGCAAAGAGTGAAGGAGCCCTGCTAATTCTTGATAAACTATTGTTAATCTTCATAGCCCACCTAAATCCCTGTGTGGAATTTCACAAATTCTCCAGAAAAACGTATGACCTCTACTGATTTAAACCAATGTCAGAAAACCATAACGATTTTAAAACTATAAAATCTACACACTAAACTAATAAACAAAATGAATACATGTCATTCATATCCTTAAACTGTCAAACCTCAAAACAAATTACTTTAAAGTCCAAACACAGAAGAATCCAAATACCTCAGCAGAAGGTTTAGCAGTTGTGAGTAGGTCATGTTCAGATGAACTGAGCTGCCTGTGTGGAGAGGTCAGGCACCCCCCCCCCCCGCCCCCCCGCCCTCGGAGGCCCACATTTGGGAGTAAAGGCCAGCCTGTGAAGCACCAAATTAATTATCCTTAATTAGAACAGACTGTCTGTATAAAATGGGGATTAACACAAACTCTGCATATTGAACTGTAAACAAAGGGACACAATTGTGCTCCTGTGTTGAAGCAAATCAGCAACACCATCAAAAGGTTCCTTGCATTTCTCTCCTTAAAATATAGACCCAAACCTATTGATGAGCTACAATTGCATTCAAAAGCATATTTCAATGTTTTTGTGCGATATACGAAAAACCGATTTATGACGTACATTTCATCAGAAGTAATCTTTAGTTTGTCATTATTACAGTCATGTCCTGTCAACAGGAACAGGAAACTGAATGCAGAGAGATTCTTAGACACACCACAGCAGGGAGTCACTAAGAATTACGATAACATTTCCTTGGTTAAGTCCTCATAGCCTCATAGCATACATTGATAAAATCACTTTTTGGTCTGTTTCTCTTTCTCTGTTCGTGCAACAGAGCGGCATCAGTGGTCCTGTTGTCACGGAAACCCAACCCTCAGCTTCTCAACAGGTCACATGACGTTTCAGATCCAATCAAGAAGAAGCATGGAGAAATAGAGAAGTGGTCAGGGGACTACGTGCTGAGACACATGTCTCCACTGTAGCAAAGGTGCAATGACTAGATTGTCTAAAAGGTGGGACTTATAGTCTGGAATCTATCAACCTTTAACTGATACAAATAAATGCAGTACATACTGTGGATGCATTGTGTACTGTACTTGGAGATTTATTAATCAATCATCAACTAGCTCTGTAGGCGCAGTAGATACAAGTGCTGATGAGACGTCAGTATCGAAACAGGAGTAATAGTAATTAAAGTAGGAGTAATAGACAACGGTAATGTCATCATTTCAATCTATAACAGTATTCTCATTTGTTTGGCCAACAGCGCCATCGTGGGTTACAATTTGGGTACTGACTTTGGTTAGTGAAAAAATTGCTACATTGATCAGACATCATTTACTAACCATAAACCATCGTTTAAAACCATAAACCATAACCATAACCATACATTTTGCACAAAAGTATCTATAGTTCACTTAACTTTCAAACCAAATGTGAATTATTCATCTTCATGAATGTGTGAACAAGAACCAAAATACCACTATAGGTAAGACTGCATGTATATTTGAAAATGTACAACGAGGAGTTTTAGTTTATACTATTACGATCGTACATTACTTCAAATAGTGAACGTGGAAATTTGGAACAAAACTCCTTAGATTCATAATTACAGAGTAACTGCTCTGTAGAGAAAAGGTAGTGATGAAATTAAATAATTTAGAAATGTATGATTCATATTTCCAACACTGTGTACAATATGTGCATACTCACACAGTAAAGCAAGACAAAAACAGACCTAAGACATAATTGGGTGAGATGAAAATATGTGCGTGTTTATATTGAGTAAATATACATCACATTAGAAACATCAATAACATAGTTAGTAACATTCATAATGTTGGGAAGAGGTATGTCCTTAGGCACGCAGCAGGGCTGAAAGTGTGAAGGTGAGAGGTCAAATGGCCATGTTAAATCTTCCCGGGAAAGCTTCCAGCTTCAATCTGCTCGTCCCACTTGCTTACCTGCAGGTGACAGTTAGTGACATCAGCTAAACATACAAAATAAGCACAGCATGATTGTATCAAGGTGTCTACATCACTGTACATTTGTACGACAAATTACAGACTAACACGCAACAGGAGCCCTGCTTAAAATTGGTGACTAATTTACCAACTCTATACCCCATTGGCAGAAACGTACTTGCAGACCAAACTTCAGACGTGACTTCACTAGAGAAACATCGAACTACTGGTACAGATCCACTGTACAAGCTCACATCAAATAAGTCTAAATAACAATGATGGTGCAAGTATGCCTTGTGCATAATTAAGGGGCCAGCAAAAATTGCTGCTGGTCTGCCAAACGGCAGATATCAAGGGGTGGTTTACAATAACTACAGTCAAAGCTAGGAGAACGGGCCTCCTGTTCTTGTGGGACAAGATCTGCTCACCCTGATCTTATAAAGCGAGGGTCTGACTAGTGGACCCTTTTTGAAGAGTTTTGTTAGTATCTTAAGAGGCACGTACCCAGCTCATGGGGCAGAGGCTCTTGTAGACCCTCTGGTACCAGTCACAGGGAGCCACATCCTGGTCCTTGTCAGACAGCGCCTTGTTACACCTGTGGAAGTCTGAGGCACACACACACAAAGAGCAAAGGAATGCTGCTTATTACAATATGCTAAAATAGTAATAGGTATCTCAGCCTAAATCAGGCAAAAATAGAACTAATGGGTATCCAAACTTAAACAATGCAAGAAGAAAAATAAAATCTGAATTATTACTAGGCCCACAACTAATTCTAATTTCACTCAAACTGAAACAGTAATGCAAGTTAACAGATCAGATTAGTGCAGAGGCATAAAGGTGACACGGAAAGTAGATAAGATCATTCTTACAATCTATTGCAAGTGATTTTATACAAAACTATGATAAAACTGATGACAGCCAACAATTTGTATGAAACTTTTAAGTCACCCATTTCAGCATCTTAGAACCATTGTACAGCCCTTGTCAGTCAGGTGTGTTCTCACCCAGGTAGTTCTGAAAGCAGTTACGTGTCTGGTTGGTGTTGGGGAAGCGGGCATCAAAAGGAGCAGTCCTGTAATTCTTGATCTTCTCTTCAATAACCTCCGACATTATGCCTCGCAGCTACGTTATAGTTGATGAACACTGAACGTATACATGCAACAACAACAAAAAAGTGATTGGAAATTGCATGCATTGACATGAGGGGCATAACTTGCAGTGACCTCTAGCGTCCAAAACATGTATGGCAAAAAACGTTTAAGTGTTTAATAAAGGCTATCTAATGTTTTCTACAAATACACGTAATTGACACTTATTGAATAATTTATCACAGCGTCAGTCAGTCATGTAAAAGTACATACTTTGTACGTTAACTTACAATAAGTTAACCCTAAAATATAGCTAGCTGCTAGCATACATATAATGTGTTAGCGTTAGCTGGCTAACTTGCTAGCTAGTTAGTAAGACATGCTCGTTGAAATCTAAAAGCAGTGGGACATGGCATTATTGCTGACATATTAAACTGTCGTTTAATGACACTGAACATCAAATCTGTGTACTTGTCTTACAGGCTGACTCCTCTACATTTCGAACTATTTTCCATGAACCAACCTTGAGTTTATTTTTCTTGTGTCCTCTCTCAAATTATGTCCTTCTTCGCGGAAACGAACAGTATGCTGGGATGTTGGTGGACAGACGCACAGCTGGACGAGGTGTTGAATTTAGAAAATAAGATTTACCTAGCCAATCTACGATCAGCGTAAAATGTATTGACTTAGTTTTATCAACAACAAAAAAAATGTAACAATCAAATTTTGTTTTGACCTTTTTTATTTAAAAGTACAATGCAAGTCAATATAGAAATTAGAAATATGTTGTGAAACTAATGCGATGATTTGTCATCTGCAATCTAGCATTCACTGTGTGAATTCCTAACTTGACTAAACAGGATGCTGGGACAGTCTATTTTTACCCAACTCTCTCATTGGAATGAAACATCTGGTCCAGCAGATGATTGACCACAACAGACAATAATTATAATAGCCTCGCATGCAAGCCAAAAATTACAAGCTCAACATAAGTTTTGTTGCTTTGATAAAAAAAAATATAGATGCACTAGGCAATACTCTAATTGCATCGTACACAATCAGAGTCAAGTGGATGTTATTATCTCCTCCCAGATGCCCCAATAAACAGTAAAGCTAATAGAGTTACAGCAGACATGCTGCTAAATCTTACATCCTCTACTCCTAGAGGAAAGAGAGAACAAACAGTAGAAGAAGAGAATCAACTGGCTGTAGCCGGTAATAGTTTTTGTTTCCACGTCAAAAGCAAACAAAACAACCTGACGCCATGACTCAAAAGTGTTCTCAGGTTCCTGTCACAGTCCATGCCTGTTTATACACTAAGGTAGGGCATACTTCGGATGTAGACTAAACTGTTTGTTTTACAACCGTTCTGTCCCATTTAAAAAAAAAACACGTCTAGAAGGACTGAATGTGTCTAGTTTACACACTGGATGTGCAGCTGTAATGTTCTACTATTGAGTGGGCCAAGTCACTATGATTCTAAACACAATCAATTAATCCAGATTATACTGGTTCTGTGTCTGATACAATAGGCTTTACTTGACACAAATGTATAACATTTAACTGTCTGTCCTTCTCGAGCTCCCAATGTCCCCTTTTCCTGCTCTTCCTGTCACTGTCTTCCTGTTGTGGACAAGGTCAAAGGTCACAGGTGGCTGTCTCCCTCTAACTTTCTGTCTTACTATTTCCTTCTTCCTCTTTTCAGCAAAACGTTAAAGCAAAAAAAAAAAAAAAAGCCAATTTCACAAAAATAAATCTGATTTCATCGTCATCATTTCGTTTTCATGATAAAAACGATCAAGATATATCTCCCATCTGTTCATCATAAATATCAATGCCATGACTCAATTAATAAGACTACTTCAAAATGTGGACCTCTGG
This sequence comes from Galaxias olidus, assembly GCA_026901105.3. NCBI lineage: Eukaryota > Metazoa > Chordata > Actinopteri > Galaxiiformes > Galaxiidae > Galaxias > Galaxias olidus. The sequence continues at coordinate 401,969 of JAPMUY010005482.1, forward strand.
ATACCACACTTTTACACAGTGGGAGAGGGAGACTAATACCCCTCTGCAGTGACTTTCTATGTAATTAACCAAGTAAGGCGGTCACTGGGGTTTGTAGCCTCCTACATCCATTTCCTCTAGTGTTACCCTCCCCACGAACCCTACAAGTAGCCATGTAAGTGGTCAAACTCTTTTGTTTGAACAGGATTGAGCCTTCCCCGTGTGGTCTATCTATTCTTTGTTTTAGTACTGTATAAGTACAGTACCACATACAGTAAGCCCAGCAAGGCCTCAAAGACCCGTATGTGTGTGTGTGTGTGTGTGTGTGTGTGTGTGTGTGTGTGTGTGTGCATAAATTCCCCTTTCCCCTTCTCTCCCATTCTCTCTCTCTCTCTCTCTCTCTCTCTCTCTCTCTCTCTCTCTCTCTCTCTCTCTCTCTCTCTCTCCTCTCTCTCTCTCTCTCTCTCTCTCTGGCTCAGGATATAGGTGTTG
>JAPMUY010005485.1:0-2500 GCA_026901105.3 Galaxias olidus
GGATGCACTGTAGTGTGTCCATTAATCTTGTTCTTCTTCTTATCATTACCACTCTTATTGTTATCCATCTCTTTGGTTGGTTTTTTTGTTTTCTTTATTTTCTTCCTGTCTTTATTTCCCATCCTCCTCCGGATCACCGCACTCCTCCTCTTTACGCCCCTGTCCTTCCCTTCGCCTCCTGTCTACTCCCCACCCTCCTCCTCCTCCTCCTTATTCCCCTCTTCCTCCCTGCATTTTGTTCTCCCTCTTGAAATGTTTTCATTCCGACTCTCCGTTTCTGTCGTCTTCTTCACCTCCACGTCCCGTCCTCCTCCTCCTCCTCTGCTCTGGGTGAAAATAGAAACATCCCCCTCTTCCAGTCTCCTCCTTCTCTCCGTTCCAACATCGTTCCATCTTTATTTCTCTTCTCCTCTTCTCCTCGTTCCCTTCTAGAAGCTCTCACTCCCGCTCTCTCTCCCTCTCTCTCACTCCCCCTCTCTCTCCCTCTCTCTCTCTCTCTCTCTCTCTCTCTCTCTCTCTCTCTCTCTCTCTCTCTCTCTCTCTCTCTCTCTCTCTCTCTCTCTCTCTCTCTCTCTCTCTCTTTCTGTCCCTCTCTCTGTCTCTCTCTCTCTCTCTCTCTCTCTCTCTCTCTCTCTCTCTCTCTCTTTCTGTCCCTATCTCTGTCTCTCTCTCTCTCTCTCTCTCTCTCTCTCTCTCTCTCTCTCTCTCTCTCTGTCGATCTCCCTATCTCTCTCCCTAAATGTTTTTCTCTCTTTTTCGCCTTCTCTTTCCTTATATTGCCTCTATTAATTTCTCTCTCTCTCTCTCTCTCTCTCTCTCTCTCTCTCTCTCTCTGTTGCTCTCTTTTCTGCTACCTCTCTTCCTGTCTTTCCCAGTCATTCTGCTAGCTGTGATCGTTTGACAATGTGACTTGTGCCTCTCTGCTAAATCAAATCATATTAGTGGCCTTATCATGCAACCACAGTGTAACCTACTGGCTGGAGAGCCAGTCTCTCTCTCTCTCTCTCTCACTCTCTCTTCTCTCTCTCTCTCTCTCTCTCTCTCTCTCTCTCTCTCTCTCTCTCTCTCTCTCTCTCTCTCGCGCTCTCTCAGTCAAATTTGTATGCACGCAAGTGTGGAATGTGAGATTGATATCTGATGATTTTGTGTGTGTTTGTTTAGGATTCAGTGTGATGACAGAAGTGATCATTTCATCATAAAAACTACACCCTACCGAATGACTGAAGTCATAAAATATCAACTGAAGAACTTAAACATTTAAATGAAGGGTGGGTGCGTGCGTGCGTGCGTGCGTGCGTGTGTGTGTGATGTGTGATGTGTGCGTGTGTGCGTGTGGGGAGTGTATGTTTGTGTTAGAGAGTGTGTTTGTGTGTGTGTGTGTGGGGGGGTGTATGTGTGTGTGTGTGTGCGTGCGTGCGTGCGTGCGTGCGTGCGTGGGGTGTGTATGAGTGAACCAGTGCAGGAGGGCTTAGGGGCGGGCCCTCTACAGATGTTCCCCAGCTTTCCAGCACAGATTGCCTGTGCCTTTGAACTCAACGAGGGAACCAAGAGGGCTTGACTGATGAGTTGATACAGTGTGTGAGTGTGTGTGAGTGAGTGAGTGTGAGTGAGTGAGTGTGTGTGTGTGTGTGTGTGTGTGTGTGTGTGTGTGTGTGTGTGTGTGTGTGTGTGTGTGTGCCAGTGGTGGAGTGACTGGAGAGGATAAGACAGCTCTTGATTACAGCTGATGAGTTGATATGGGCAAGGTCACGAGGATTCACAAGAAGAGCTTTGAGAAGATGGAGAGAGAAAGAGAGAGAAAGAGAGAGAGGGAGAGAATGAGTCAAAACGAAAGAAGATGGGGCTTGTGTACTGATCAAAGAGGCGTGTGCTTAGCCTGAACGAGAGGCAGAAAGAGAAGGGTGTGTGTAACACAAAGTGGCAGACGGGAACTGACAAACATGTTTTTGATAAGTGCCAACTTTCACCGTCTTCATCCCCCCATTTTCTTTTTTTCTTGTGTGTGCTGTTCGTTCCTGCGCCCTGATTGGCCGTGCCTCCCGAGCAGCGAGGTGTCAGAGGGAGTCAGCGTGATGGGGTGTGATTGCCCCCCTACGGCAAGCCGGAGTGTCAATTCTCAGACGCGGGTTTCCAAGGGAGCCAATAACAGTTGTGAAGGTCAAAAAATAACCAAATGTGAAGTGGAATGACAGCGTTCTGGGGGTTGGTTGGGGGAGGGGGGGGGGGACAAAGAGAAACACATGACTGTGGGAAAACATTGAGACGTGGAGTCGGAGCGTCAACTGTGTCAACATCAACATCATAACTGCTGGGAGACCACTCGCCTTGCTAACAATGATTCCCTTCCACGTTTCTGCGCTGGGAGGATTGTTGTTTTCCTCTCGTGACACCGGAGGTGTGGAGAACACAAACATGACATAAGTCAGGCGGCAGACATTTGCTTTTCCAAGGGCCTCACAGCACCATCCATATGTATATATATATATATGTATATATACGT
>JAPMUY010005485.1:20000-32500 GCA_026901105.3 Galaxias olidus
ACCAAGGGGGTTTCTAATACGGTAGACTCTTTGGGGTGCCATGCCCCCCCCCCCCACCCTTAGTAAGATAGATAGCCTTATTGTTTAGTTCTGCTTTGTTTGGCTTTATTGCTCTATATACCACACACACACACACACACACACACACACACACACACACACACACACACACACACACACACACAGAGAGAGAGAGCTCCATCACTAACCACTATAGATAGGTCAAATAGATTTTTGCAGAAATAGTACAAATTTTCCTCAATTTGGTTAGTGCCCATGCACCATATCCCATAGGCCACACATATTAGTGCCATCTTCAGAGCCCACTTGCAGACACAAGTGTTTGCAAAACCTTTTCTTTTGGTCATCGTTCAAACGAGGGTGCCAAAATGTGCGACGATGCCGCTAGGCCCAGCGGGCTCCCTAGAGGAGGAGAACTGTCCGTTTCCTAGGAGACGGGACGGTTAAAGCCTCCTGCTAAAAGTCCTCCTCCTCCGTGGCTTCCAGGAGTGACGGACGGACCGACTGACTGACAGGATCCTCCTGGATCATCAATCAATCACCCTAATGAGACCATGTTAAATCCCCCTGTCACTCCCCTGACAGACACTTAGAGAAATATATATTTGAGAGAGAGAGAGAGAGAGAGAGAGAGAGAGAGAGAGAGAGAGAGAGAGAGAGAGAGAGAGAGAGAGAGAGAGAGAGAGAGAGAGAGAGAGAGAGAGAGGAGGGGTCACCTGACAAGCAGGATGGCAGAGAGAGAGAGAGGGAGGGAGGGAGGGAGGGAGAGAGAGTAAAAGGACTGAATGAGGGTGGGAGATGGAAAGAAACAGGGAGGAGGGAAAGATACCGGGAGAGAGAGGTTGAGAGCAAAAAATTTATTGAAATAAAATAAGAGGTAACAAAGAGTCTGGAGCATGTTAAAAAAAAAGAGCTGGAGGGGGAAAAGAAGGTATAATAGCGAGAGAGGGAGGAAAGAACAGCGGGGCACGAAGGCAGGCAGACGTGAATATCATATGGACGACCTCGCATAATGACAGCATGGAGTTCTACATGGATCCTCATTTGTTACCGAACATAAAGTAGAAGGCTGGTGCACACACACACACACGCTCGCACACACACACACACACACGCTCGCACACACACACGCGCTCGCACACAAAGCCGAATCCGCTGTCATATCAACCCTAACACACACACAAAGACAAGAGCACGCAGTGACACACACACACACACAAAGACAAGAGCACGCGGTGACACACACACACACACACACACAAAGCAGAATCCACTGTCATGTTATTGAAACCGTCACAGACATGCAGTAATTATCTATATTCACAAAGGTCTCTCTCTCTCACACACACACACACACACACAAAGCCAAACCCCTAACACATACACACACACACACACACACACACACACACACACACACACACAAAGCCAAACCCCTAACACACACACTCACACACACACACACAGCAGCTGCCACTGTCATGTCATTGAGACAGTCATAGACATTCAGTAATGATCTATTTTCATAAAAGTCACACACACATCATCATCATCAATATTCAGATATGCAGTCTCTCTCTCTCACACACACACACACACACACACACACCATCGGCATGAGACACATGAGTGTGTGTCTGCCTATTAGCTGATGAATGAGATCTTCAGATTTTTTTATTTACGTGCAGCAGTAAATAAAAAACAGGGGGGGGGGGGTTATATGATGCTGTGACCGGGGTTAGAAAGGGCTGTTTGTAGACGTGTCTCATCGTTTGAATAAATAACTGCTGGGTATGAACACACCCAAAGCGTTAGCAGGCAGATACACTTTACCTCTCTGCTCCCTTCACCTGGTATTTCTTTACACACCTTTTTTATGAGCGTGAAAGAATGTGTTTTGTTTCAGTTGGCTTGGGTTAGATGTATTGTTTACAAACTTCCTTGGTGTATTTATATTGAATGACCGTGTCCTTTCTGCTAAATCTATTTCTATTTTGTTCCTGCCCGGACACTGTGAACGAGGCCAAATATCATAATCCGGTTATTACCATAACCGTCCTTCAGTGAGGCAGAGAGTCTCGTTATCTCACAGACAGGCCACCAGATTGATTCTTCTAGAAGGACAGACGGTTCCCTGAATGAACGTAGACACCGCGCTGTGGTTGGAGTCCCCATTCCGTTGGGTTCCTCTGGGACGTCAAGGGGCGACAGCGCCGACCCAGCCAGATGTCTGATAGGTCGGTTTAAAGGCTGCGAGATTATTGGACGGTGTAATTGGCCGTTGTTGAATTGTGACTGTCTGTTGTCGGGGGAACGACAGCCGCTCGGTTTCAAGTCAAATTGGCCGGAATGTACTGGAATTTAAATAATTTGTTAAAGCGTAACTGTGTCATTCTAGTTTTGTCTTTTCTTTTTTTACCCCCACAGTTTATTGATGTGGAAATGCATTTCATTAATACAGTCAGCATGATAACGACCACATTTCTCAGGACAAGTTCTAACCCAGTCCAGAGAATTGTAAAGTTTCCCGCTAATCAGCTATGCAGGAAAATACCCAGAAGTCATTTGGCATCTGGATCTTTAAAACTCACAGACAGGAAAAGAGTTGTGGGAACAGAGATTCTCTTACAAGACTACTTTTACCCCACACACACACACACACACACACACACACACACACACACACACACACACACAGCACACACACTATACACGCACACACAGTGTACACACACACACTGTACACAGCGGTACACATTTCTGGTACAAGGCAGGCTAATGCATCTCTGTCTGTGATCGCAGACGAACAAATTAGTTTACCACCCCCCTCCCTCCCCTCCCTCCCTCCCCCTCCTTCCCAAACCCCCACTGTCTTCCTCCCTGCAGACACTTTAGCTGGGTGAGAGAACAGAGAGGGGAGGCAGCCTCACTAGTTCAGGCAGAAAAGAAGAAAAAAAACACATCTTCCACGTTCTCACAACACAGACAGAATGCCATTTAGAGGATCCATCGCCCCAAGATAACGTCTCCTTGCCTGTGTGTGTGTGTGTGTGTGTGTGGGGGGGGGGGATCCTGTGTGTGTGTACCTTTAGTGATGTTGTTGTTGTGGGAGTGGATCCACCAGGCTCACCGTTTTAGTCTGGTACGTACTAGTACGTTTTCAACGTTGTTGCGTACATCGATGCAACACACAATTACCCATCTTCATCTTTTGTTGGAGGAACACATTTGAATGTATTCAGTTATGCTAAATATGATTGATAATTGTCCATATACAGAGGAAACGTAGGACTATAAACCACTATTTTATGATTACAGATACAACAGTCATGTTGCTAACCCACAAATAGCAGTATATATTAAAACAACTTCAGGTTACACGTAGAACTGGCCTTTTGGAAGTGTAAAGGAAAATACAAATGTATATTTATATCCATATATGCGCACGTATCTGGTTATGTTGGGTTTCTGATACGTTGGCAATGGGCTACATTAAAATTTGCATCTTCTTAGACATCAGTAGCAGTGCGTTCCTCCTGGCAGGGTCGAAGCAGGTCCGTCGTCCTTGAAGAAGCAGAGCTAGGAGCAACGCTCCTCTTGGACGCGGACACCTGAGAGAAAAACAGCGTCCCCATGTGTCGCCTAGCTACATTCGTAGGGCCCTCCGCAAACCAGTTGTCATGGCGTCAACCTCTGACCTCTGACAGGTGTGAGAACACCTCTCGGGGCGCATTCCTCACGAGGTACGTCGAGATGTCCGACCAGGTCAGCGTTCAAGAGCGGCCACAAAATGGCTGACAGGCATATCTTCCTTTTCGGAAGGATATGAGAACGACTGGTTCTTCCTTTTTGGGGATGTGTGTGTTTGTGGTAGGAACGTTCATTGATTTCATATTTTTATTTGTTTTGAACCGGCGCAAAGAAAATGGTTTTAGTTGCTGTTATGGAAATTGTTAAAGTGTAAGTGCACGGATATTTGATTTTATTTTGAACTAACACAAATGACTACGTTTCCAATCTTCTTGTTATTCCTCAGCTGAGACTTCCTGCACTTTTATGAACCCCCCAGTGAGGCTGGAAACTCAACAAATCTCTTTCTCAATCTTTCCCTCTGCCTTTCTCTCTCTCTCTCTCTCTCTCTCTCTCGCTCTCTCTCTGCCTCTCTTTTTCAATCAGTTTATCTATTCTCTCTCTCTCTCTCTCTCCCTCTCCGCCCTTGACACTTAACAACCCCATTACATGTACTGCTAAAACTTTTTTTTTTTGCCCGTTAGAAGGACCTTGATTCTAAAGTGGGAAAAAAAAGAAGAGAAAAAAACACCTGGTAAAAATTCTTCATCCTCTAGCTCCTCCACATTCATTTCAATAGGAGAGTGCACGTGAGGCTTTCTCCGGCAGAACCTGTCTCCTGATCCATAGTGCATGAAGAGGGTGGGGGGGGGGGGGGGGGGGGGGCATATGCATTTCTCAACGCTGACGGCGATCGAAAGGCTGCGAAAAATAAAGGCGGTTTTGACCCACATTCACCGGCCCTTTTTCAAGCCAAATGAGAAATCCATACTTCATTTCTGGGCCCGAGTTCTCCTGTTCCTGCTAGGCCCGAGCGGCTGGCGCTGGGAGCCATGATGGGCGTTCAGTCAGTGTTCAGGCCGCTGCTGATTTGTGTGCCGTGCCTGTGAATGAAGAACAGGCCTGGAGGGAGGGAGGGAGGGAGGGAGGGACGGAGGGACGGAGGGAGAGGGACGGAGGGAGAGAGAAGGACCTTTAATCAGATGTGGGTTGACGTGAGGTCAAACAGTTGTGTTTTTCAGGTAAAAGTAAGCCTAAAAGTTTGGCTTTTGCTTGAATTCTCAGTGGCTGCTTGGTCATGGAACGCCATGCAGCCGTGATCGAATCAGTCTCTCAGTATTCTCCCGCTGTCGTCTGTAGTTCATTCTCTGATGATGGGAGAGAAGCACGGTGTGTTTGCTGCCTTAAACTTGTACGTCATGGTGTAAATGGTGTCTAGTCTGAGCCTCTGCACGCAGGCTGGAGTGAAGAGAGAGACAGACAGGTAAGGGAGAGACCAGCGCACAGGCTGGAGTTAAGAGAGAGACAGACAGGAAAACGGGCTGGAGTGAAGAGAGAGACAGACAGGAAAACCGGCTGGAGTGAAGAGAGAGACAGACAGGTAAACGGGCTGGAGTGAAGAGAGAGACAGGTAAACAGGCTGGAGTGAAGAGAGAGACAGACAGGTAAGGGAGAGACCAGCGCACAGGCTGGAGTTAAGGGAGAGACCAGCACACTGGCTGGAGTTGAGGGAGAGACCAGCACACTGGCTGGTGTGAAGAGAGAGACAGACAGGTAAACGGGCTGGAGTGAAGAGAGACAGACAGCACACTGGCTGGTGTACCAGCACACACAGAGAGAGAGACAGACAGGTAAACGGGCTGGAGTGAAGAGAGACAGACAGGTAAACGGGCTGGAGTTTAGGGAGACAGACAGGTAAACGGGCTGGAGTTAAGGGAGATACCAGCACACAGGCTAAAGTGAAGAGACAGACAGGTAAACGGGCTGGAGTAAACAGGCTGGAGTTAAGGGAGAGACCAGCACACAGATGAAAGTTAAGGGAGATAAGACAGACAGAGTACCAACAGGACAGTTAAAGGAGAAAGAAAGTTAAGGGAGAGACACATGCTGGAATGAAACACAAGTAAACCACTAAGGGAGAGACAAGCACACAGGCTGAAAGTTAAGAGACCGACAAGGCCACAGGAGAGTCTATCCTTCTCTTTCCAAACCTTTTGCCTTCCGTCCCTCCCCCTCTCATTTTCTTTCCTTCCCTTCTTTACTTCTTTTCCTTTCTCCTTCTAAACACCGTGCTGTCCATCCCTCCCCACCTGCGTCTCTCTCTCTCTCTCTCTCTCCCTTTAGAAGTGTGTGTGTGTATGTGTGTTGTGGTTGTATTTATTTATTTTGTGATGAGTGGTTTGTTTATTTTTTCTTGAGTTGGTATGCTAATCTAGTGACGTGTTATGTCTTCGTTCCACATGTGATAACATGTACCACTGCCCTGTTCATTAAGGAGCCTCTTCAATTTCATTTGGTCCTTTAGAGAATAAGAAAAACAAAACAAAGAAAGGGTTGAGGGTGCTGGAGGGAAGGAGGGAGGGAGGCCGCGGCTCTCGTTCAGTTACCATTCAGTACATTTTGATGTCGGCGTGGCGACAGTGTCCTTCACTCTGAGGAACTGTGGAGAGAACTGTTCTCATCTGCCTCGTGTCAGAGAGGGAGCCGTCTCTGTCTCACACACACACACACACACACACACACAAACACAGCGTTAGCGTGACCGCAAATCCACTCCGTCTCTTTCTCTGGACAGATATTTCATGGTGTTACTACGCCATATGTTTACCTTTCAGCCTTGACATAACTTTCCCTTCCAAAACAGTGTGTCCTCTGTGTCTTTTACTTTTTTTGATATAAAAATCACCATCGCCACTTTAGAGTTGATGCTTCACAGCACATGTGACTCGCTCGCTCGCTCTGTGTGTGTGTGTGTGTGTGTGTGTGTGTGTGTGCGCGCGCATGTGTGTGTACGTGTGGGTGTGTGTGGGTGTGTGTGTGATTGCTGCCTACCTTGACTTGAACCTCCATTCAGTGTGGGTAAGTGGTGAGTGGGTACACTCTTCTTAATGCAGTCTACCTCTCTGCGCTCGAGGTCCTCAAAGGTGTTAGTGAAACGGTCGTTGTTTTTTTTTCTCGCACAAAAGAAAACCCTGTAAATGGTTCAAAAATAGATGAATGTCATGATTCACCAGCTTTAATCCTAGGTTTGATGTAACCCTTCGGAGAACAACCTTGCAACACATAAAAAAAAAAAAATACAACAAAAAAAAAGGATCTAGAATGAACAGAAGGATTCACCAGTTTACAGATTAGGGATCAGATTACAAATGATCCAGAATAATTTTTGCAGTTGTGGATTTGAGTCCACTGGAGGTGGGGTTGAGATACTAGGACTCAGGAAGGACTCAGGGAAGGACTCAGGAAGGACTCAGGGAAGGAAGCTGGGGGGGGGGGGGTTGACGGATCGCTTTTGGGAGAAGTAGACGATGGTAAACAGATGTTCCCAAAAGGCTGTCATCAGTGCATGATGGATGAGCACCATCATCATTACCTATAATCAACTCCCTGGGTGTCTCTCTCTGTGTGTGTGTGTGTGTGTGTGTGTGTGTGTCTGTGTGTGAGTCCGTGTGTGTGCTTTGTATGTTTCAGGAGATAGGTGTTGTTTAATCATTTTCATTAATAGTAGATATGATAATTTCCTCGGCGTCCACTGTTTTAATTCAGACATTGTTGCCTAATCCAAATTGAATAGGCTGACAAAGGATTAGTGGGACAGTGGAAGGGTCTCTGTAGATGTACCTTAGAGTGCTTCTCTCTCTCTCACCCCCCCCTCTCTCTCTTTCTCACCCCTCTCTCTCTCTCTCTCTCTCTCTCTCTCTCTCTCTCTCTCTCTCTCTCTCTCTCTCTCTCTCTCTCTCTCTCTCTCTCTCTCTCTCTCTCTCTCTCTCTCTCTCTCTCTCTCTCTCTCTCTCTCTCTCTCTCTCTCTCTCTCTCTCTCTCTCTCTCTCTCCTCTCTCTCTCTCTCTCTCTCTCTCTCTCTCTCTCTCTCTCTCTCTCTCTCTCTCTCTCTCTCTCTCTCTCTCTCTCCTCTCTCTCTCTCTCTCTCTCTCTCTCTCTCTCTCTCTCTCTCTCTCTCTCTCTCTCTCTCTCTCTGTGTCTCTCTCTCTCTCTCTTGCACTCTTTGTTTCTTCTGTCTTTGTCACACACTCAATTTCAATACGCTTTACTGACATGAAATATACGTTATTGTAATTTTTGTCAAAGCATTGGTCAAAACAGTAACAAAAACAACTAAAATAACAATAATAATAACCATATATGTTGGAATATGGAAAACATCAAATAGCACAAGTTAAACATGACAACTAGAATAACAGTAGAAATAATCATATACGTGACAATCATAAAATAGCACAATTTGAACGTGACATTGTTGCTCTGCTGGGTGTCCCTAAGGTTGTGACAGGTGTTTACACATTTTGCAGCCAGAGTGCTACGTTCATTCCCCCCCCCCCCCCCTAATAGTTATTGCATTTTCATTTCGTCTGTTAGGTTTTCTAATTTGTTTAATTTGTTTTTTAATTTGTTAAATAAATGTTCCCGTTCGTAATTGAACCTATCACAGTATAGGAGGAAGTGGGTCTCAGTCTCAATTTGTCCACTGGGGCACTGCTGACACACTCTAGCCAGGTTTGTGCGTGTAGACCAGTTTCAATAGCCAGGTTGTGTTCACTGTCTCTCTCTCTCTCTCTCTCTCTCTGTCTCTCTCTCTCTCTCTCTCTCTCTCTCACTTTCTCTCCCACACAGACACTTCCAACACCCCAGTTTATCATATTGATGAACATTGTCGATCATTCCAGATTACCGGTTCAAAGTACGTTCCCTGAAGGACTCGCATTCAAGCTCCATACATTACCAGGCATTGAAAATATGTTTCAAACGGACTCCAGGAAATGTGTTGTTTGGGCATATTCTATGTATTTGTGTGGTTGTATGCCTTTGTGGATTTGCGACTCTACGAGTGACTTTGAAACAGGCCTGCCATAGGTTTGCCCATCAAGTCCTACTCCAGATGTCTTCAATTAGTCAAACAAGATGCTGATGGTTACCATAACAACGTCATCTAGTGGGCTCGTGATATACTGAATACATTACCAGGCCTTACGTAACTTAATGCGCACTCTACTTTGACAATCATGGAAGTACATCCCAGGCAGAGAGACAAAGGGCTTGTCAGAAGTAACCCATATTCTCCTTCTCATGTTTTTCTTACTGTTGTTTTGTGTCTGTGTGTGTGTGTGTGTGTGTGTGTGTGTGTGTGTGTGTGTGTGTGTGTGTGTGTGTTTGTCAGAGGGACAGACTGAGAGAGACAGTGTCGGAGTGTGTGTGTCCATGTGAGAGTGCTGTATGCATACTTGAGTATGCAAACACAGTGAGCTTTGACAAGGTCTTCTGACTTCTGTGGCTGTATAATAGCCATTGTGTGTTTGTGCAGCACATCTACTCAGCTTATGAGATGTGTTCATCCACTAAACAAACAGGGCTTATATTACTGTTACCAGAACCAGAACCAGAGATGGCCCGATGTCCTTTGACTTTCAACCACTAGAACCTCAGTGAGCGTTGTGAGAGGATATTCTGAATATATAGATATTTGATTCTTAAAATGTTCTACTTTAAGAAGGACAAAACAGTTCAAGGAGATATAATCTAAATATGAGATAATATGTATAAGGAACACATGTTTTTTTAATGAGAAAAAAGCACACTGCATTGGCCTGCGTTCAATGATACGTTTATATAAATAGGTTTTGTTTTACTGGTTTCATTCGACGCAACGATTCGATGTTGGCTTGTGGTTGTGCTTCAATTTGGCTGTGATGCATTCACAGGAATTGAAGAGTTAGATTCACACACACACACATGCATACACACACACACACACACACACACACACACATGCATACATACAAACACACACACGCGCATGCATACACACACACACACACACACACACACACACATGTATGCATACAAACACACACACACACACACATGCATGCAAACACAAACGCCCACACACACACATGCATGACAGCTCACCACCTTGCCACCCACGACAACACATGTTGCAATAGAATGCCATAGTTCCCCTTTTTCAATTGCAAATTATGTCAACAAAGGAAAAGTTGGTCAACATCTGTTTAAACTCGGACAGCTTTGATGTGACGCTCCCTTCCCACAGCCGAACAGATATTTCACCAGCCAATGTTTCAGGGTTCAACCGTGAAAGACAAACAAAACACAGTTGTTCTTTAACTTACCACATTAGAAACATGTCAGATTGATTGATCATATTGCTTACCAATATTATCGACTGAAAACTAACAATATGAGATTAACTTTTGACAACTTTTATCACTTAGGCTTTGGACTTGTGGACAGCCAAATATAAGGTACTACTTTTAATAATTATGGTACAAAAATAATATAGTCCTCTTTTTCTCTTCCTTACTCTCACACACACACACACACACACTCGTTAACTTAGCATGTCTGTTTAGATACCAGCCCCCAGTGAAGTCACTGACAACACATTTAGGAATAACAAACTCTACAGATAATAATTTTTCCACTCTGGGCAGTAGGCGGACACAGGCGCGCGCACGGCTCCCTTGTGCACGTTTCTTTTCCCCTTGATTCCAAAAGTATAATTCCTTAACGTACCTTAATGCACGGTAACATTACTAACTATGTCGTTATAATAAGGTAACGTTAAAACCCCTTCCATACATGCCACATTGCTACGGCTATATACAGGTACAAACCCTAATATCTGCATTGCAATTACTTGACCCAACCATCATCAAACTGTAAAAGAATCCAACAGGCAACAAAGCTAGGTGGCTAACGTGTTTGCAGACGGCAACAACGACACTGATACAAATGAGGTAACGTTAGATAGCGTTAGCGTTAGCTAGCGATATGGGACAGAAATATTTCTGTAGCTAAATTGAAAAGATGCTAGCAGCAGGTTAACATCACTAGCCAACACTACGAGCTCGCCTTGACGTTGTTGGATATTTAGCGCGGACAGTATAGACCCACTCGTCTTCATGTTTTTTTTGTTTTTTTTTTGTTGCATGAAACGAAACCTCATTGGCTGCCAGCCAATGTGACTGGTGGTAGATTGACAAATATACCTGCCCATGCCAAAATGGATTTGGCAGATTGGCGGGTGTCAATGTCAGACACTATATTTCTATAATAAAAGATCGATCCTTGACATCCGTGTATCGATACAATATTGCCACGCTAAATATCGCGATACTATGCAGTATCGATGTTTTCCCCCACGCCTAATATCTATGTATTTTTTGTCGTTTTAATTATTGAACCCATATTGGGAATACCCAGCCTATGAGATTGTGTTGCGTCACGATAGTCTGTAATCGACGAAACGCACGAAGGTCAAACCCTCTAAAGCTAAGTGGATACCTCCGTCCGTATCAAAATGCGCCCAATGGGATGATTATCCAAGTGCTGGATTTCGAGATTCAATTACTTGACTTTTCCAGCTCGATTATGTTTGAGGTAATCAGAGAGGCTTTTTTCAATCCCATTTTCTTTCTTTCAAGAGTTTGTCCCTCGTTCTATAGATCATTCTGCAGATTAATGAAGGGAGATACAAAATGGTGAGGAAGTTCAAGGTGTTTTTTTTTTTTTTTTTTTAGAAAGCCTGCTTTTCTTCAGCCCGAGGGAGTGTGGTCCGGAGGCTGTGTGTGTGTGTGCGTGCGTGCGTGTGTGTGTGTGTTCGTTCGGCTGGGGGCAGATGGCCTACCTTACTCTCAGAGAGCTGGCGGCGGTGTAAATCCAGGTGTTCCGTGTGAAAACACACACATTGACGTACATGTTACAAATAAGCATACATGTCAACACACTTGCACTTATTTACACTCAAATACCTGTGTTATCTCTGCTTTTTTTAACCACACACACACACACACACACACACACACACACACACACAGACAGACAGACACGTACACTCACACATGCACCCGAGGCTTGATGCACCCAGGTGTGTGTGTGTGTGTGTGTGTGTGTGTGTGTGTGTGTGTGTGTGTGTGTGTGTGTGTGTGTGTGTGTGTGTGTGTGTGTGTGTGTGTGTGTGTGTGTAGTCAGTACTTAAGGTTACACTGAACGGCTGATTCCCCAAGAACAGATGAAGCAACCATCCTCCAGGGCTGCTCTCCATCTCTCTCTCTCCCTCTAAATCTCTCACTGCACATCTCTCTCTCTCCCTCTAAATCTCTCACTGCACATCTCTCTCTCCCTCTAAATCTCTCACTGCACATCTCTCTCTCTCCCTCTAAATCTCTCACTGCACATCTCTCTCTCTCCCTCTAAATCTCTCACTGCACATCTCTCTCTCTCCCTCTAAATCTCTCACTGCACATCTCTCTCTCTCTCTAAATCTCTCTCACTGCACATCTCTCTCCTCTTAAATCTCTCACTGCACATCTCTCTCCCTCTAAATCTCTCTCATCTCTCTCTCTCCCTCTAAATCTCTCACTGCACATCTCTCTCTCTCCTCTAAATCTCTCTCTCTCTCTCTCCCTCTAAATCTCTCACTGCACATCTCTCTCTCTCTCCCTCTCTAAATCTCTCACTCTCTCTCTCTCTCTCTCTAAATCTCTCACTGCATCTCTCTCCCTCTAAATCTCTCTCTCTCTCTACCCTTAAATCTCTCACTCATCTCTCTCTCTCCCTCTAATATCTCTCTACGTAATCTCTCTCTCTCTCTCTCTCCCTCTAAATCTCTCATGCACATCTCTCTCTCTCTCCCTCTAAATCTCTCACTGCAC
>JAPMUY010005485.1:37500-39209 GCA_026901105.3 Galaxias olidus
TGTTTGAGAAAGAGAGACTGTGTGTGTGTGTGTGTGTGTGTGTGTGTGTGTGTGTGTGTGTGTGTGTGTGTGTGTGTGTGTGTGTGTGTGTGTGTGTGTGTGTGTGTGTGTGTGTGAGAGAGAGAGAGAAGGAGACAGTCAGCCAGACACTGTACACGCCAGACTGCTACCTTGGGGGTATTTACTAGTGAGGAAGAATATGAAAAATCAATGAGGAGCTAATGAGCTTCATTTAGACGGTTGTCAGACTTGCTGCAGCAGAAATTGAAGCTTTGTTTTTGGTTTTCACAAGGTATACACGACTACTCCCTCTCTCTCTCACTCTCCCTCTCTCCCTCCCTCTCCTTCTCCCTCTCTATTTCGCTCTCTCTCCCACTCTCTCTCCCGATCTACCTCCCTCCCTCCCTCCCAACCTCCCTCCCTCCCACCTTCTCTCTCTCTCTCTCTCTGTCTCTCTCTCTCTCTCTCTCTCTCTTTCTCCCTCCCTACCTTTCCCTCCCTCTCTCTCCCTCTCTCTCGGTGTCGACAGGAGGCCCTTTAACACGCTGTGCTGAGGTGTGGGGATGTGACTAAGCTGTTGAGGCAGCGTGATAACGGAGGGCCCTGAACACACCTCGACGAGGACGGCGGCTCAAACGGGAGACCTCTCAGACGCCGGGTGTAAACGGGATCCTGCTGGCTGTGCAGCGGACCCTTCGTCCGTGTCCGTGAGGTCATTTCCTGTCCACACTGCTTCTTGGCGGGGGCCGGCGGTGCACAGAGGCTGGCTTTGGGCACAGTGGCTCGGTGGTTTGCACTGATGCCTCACAGCAAGACGGTTCGGGGTTCGGACCCAGGCCGATCCAGGATCTTTGTGTGTGGAGTTTTTTTTTGTACTCCCCGTGTTTGTGTGGGTTTCCTCCGGGTGCTCCGGTTTCCTCCCACCACCATAAAACATGTTCAGGGCTAGTCCTCCTGTCAGGGCCTGGGCTGAGGCCCTCGTATAGAACTGGAGTGGCTCAGTTTCTCCCTGCGGGGCCAGGTCGTCACTGCAGAGGATAACTCGTTCTCAGTTGGACTTAACTGGTTAAAAAAAAAAAAAAGCGGTTAAAAAGAAACCTGAAAAGCCGAAGGACATCGATGGAATACGCCGACCTGGCTCTCAAAATAAGCGTTTATTTTCCCGTCCGCCTGTGCTCGGTGAGACCTTCTATGCGTCCTCGTTCTCGTTCGTTCCACGGGTCTGTGTTCGATTCACAGGCCCCTCTTTTGCCCTTCGAGTCGCGTCCGCTCCTTCCTCTCCGCTTCGACGAGGAGGTTGAAAAGGAACGCGCCGCCGCTAAAGAGCGTACCTGCTGTCGCGTTGTTGTGGTCTGAACGTGGGCTCCTGCGCGCGAGTCTCCGTGGGATTTGAGGTGATCGGTTTCCCAATCAACAGCCTTGTTTGTTGCGATGGCTCTCATTAGAACAGGCGGAGTTAATTGGTCTTCTAAGTTGTGCTGCGATGTTTGCCACCTTCTTAGCAGGAACATTCATTCCCACATTCCCAGATTAAAAATACCTCTATGCCATTAAAACTGTTGATGCTTTTTTAGTGTTGTATATATATATATATATATATATATATATATATATAGAGAGAGAGAGAGATGGAGAGAGAGAGAGAGAGAGAGAGAGAGAGAGAGAGAGAGAGAGAGAGAGAGAGAGAGAGAGAGAGAGAGAGAGAGAGA
>JAPMUY010005493.1:0-50000 GCA_026901105.3 Galaxias olidus
TCTTCAAAATCCGGGACCTGCTACGCCAGCTGCCCTCGTCTCACTACAGGACCCTGCGCTTCCTCATGGCTCACCTGCACAGGTACGACTGCTAGGCTGGCCTCCACGCTCCCACCAGAGGGGCCTTTGCCGAATAAAAAACAGACACAAAATATTTTGATATTGATATTTAACCGATTGATTTTCTCTGCTATGACTGCTAGGCTGGCCTACAAGCTCCCATCAGACAATTAAACTATTTTACATCCAAAAATAAATATGTCTTAATGAATAACATTTTTTCTATTTCACCGATTGATCATCTCTGCGGTCCCTCCCCGGTGCTTTGCAGAGTGACGGAGGAGGCGGAGGAGAACAAGATGACGGCCAGCAACCTGGGCATCATCTTCGGCCCCACGCTGGTGAAGCCGCGGCAGGCGGACGCCGAGGTGTCCCTCTCCTCCCTGGTGGACTACCCCTACCAGGCCCTGATGGTGGAGCTGCTGGTGCGACACTTCCACGTGCTCTTCGACGCGTCGCCCTCCGACCCCGCCCTCGCCCCCGCCGCCGGCAGCCAGCCGTCCCCCAGGCTCACCCCCCAGGAGAAGGAGTACCGGCTCAACAGATACTCCGCCTCCCTGGTGGAGGTCAAAGAGGTGGGCCGGAGGGGGATTCATTTCGAATCGGTCTAGAGTCTATCATGCCATTCGAGGACTGTTCCGATACACAGTTATTTATGCCTTCAATTCCTAATGACTGATTCTCTTGTCAATTTGGTTAAATTGATCATTTGTGTTATTTGTTTTCCTGCAGTCCACCAAAGTGTACAAAAGGCACTCGTCAGTGATCCCCTCCACCCACGTCCTGAATGAGGTTCTGGAGGTCCAGCCGGGCACCGAGCGGAGAGAGGTCTCTGCCCCAGACGGCACCAACGGGCTCCAGTCGTCCGCTGCCGCCGAGGTCCAGCGGTCCACCCTGGTGTTTGGTCGCCCCAGCCTCAACCTCCCCAGCTCGGCCGCCCCGCCGCGGGTCCAGCTGCGCTCCCAGCGTCCCCGGCTGGCGTCGCGGCCCATCAGCATGCCCCTGGAGCGCCTGGCCAACCCCGCCCAGGCCGGCGGCGAGAGGAACGGCCGCGCCTCCGCCAACGCGTCCGCCCCCGCCGTCCAGCTGGACCCCATCGCCGACACCATCCAGGAGCAGCTGGAGCCCGAGAGGCCCCGTCCCGGCGGCTCGTCCCGGGTCAGCACCTACTACATCACCCCCTTCATCGACACCCAGAGCATGCAGCGGAGGACCTGGGACAGGAAGTACAAGCACTACGACGTCACGCCCCGGACGGCCATGATCGTGGCCAACCTGCCGCCCGTGGGGCCCGGAGGAGGGCAGCCGGCCAAGCCTCCGTCGTCGCTCCCCGCTGCCCCCCCCACCGCCGCCGCCGCTGCCGCGGGGCCGTCAGGACCCCCCACCCCGAGCAGCGTGGTCACCATGTTCTCCAGCAGCCCTTACGCCATGTCAGTCAAAACCGGCAGGACTTCCCTGAGGGAAAACGGAGGGGACGCCCGCGCCGAGCTGCCTGGCGGCTCCGGAACGGGCGCGCCCTTCACGTTCAGGGCCCCTCGGACTCTGCAGCCCCCTCCCGGAACGTTCTACAAGCCGCCCTCAGGCAGCAGGGCCAGGACGCTCCCTAGCTGGACGACTACGGCCACCACCATCACCACCACCTCCCCTTCCACCAGCAACCCTCCTCAAACCGTATCCAGCTCCCCTGTCCCCTCCAACCCTTTGAGGACAAGGACCGTTTCCCCTGTCCCAACCAAACCCCCTAGGACAGGGCCAATCTCTCCGACCACCACCAGCCCACCCCGGACAATGACCAGTGCCTCTCCCCCCTCCAGTCCCCCCCACACAATGACCAGCGCCTCTCCCCCCTCCAGTCCCCTCCACACAATGACCAGCGCCCCTACCCCCTCCAGCCCACCCCAGACAATGACCAGCACTCCTATCCCCTCTAGCCCCCCCAGCACAATGACCAGTCCCCCTACCCCCGCTACTCCCCAACAGACTACCTCCACTGATAGCACTCGGACAGGAACCCCTCCTACAACCCCCACCAGCCCCCCTCAGACAATGACCAGCGTCCCTACCCAAATCCATCCCCAGCAGACTGTGACCCTCCCCCCCTCCCCCACCAGTACCCCCGACAGAGTGTCCACCCCCCCTACCCCCATGACCCCCCCACACACAGAGACGGACAGCCTCACGGACACCACTGGGACGGAGACCACCTCTGAGTCCCCCACCACCCCCCTACCGACCAGACTCCAGACCCAAGACTCCGTAGACAGCTCCGCCGAGCCAGAGGTCCTGACCTCGGCGCCCCTGTCACCCACCCTGTCTCCAAGCAGCTCTGAGGAGCTGAGCCCCAGCGAGGCTAAGCCCCTCTACCAAAGACTGCGTCCTCGACGCCTGCAGGAGCTCGAACACAGGGAGGCCCATTTTGTCTAAACTTAAAAAGCCAAAAAAAAAGAACTCCAGCAAGTGTATATAAAATTATATCTCTGTGTCATAGTGTATATTGTGGAAAAAATAACTATTTTGTATCAGAAGGTGGGAAAGAGAAGAAGAAGACTTGTGAGAATGAACCATTAAAGTGTTACATTTGTTTAATATATTCTGTTTTCAGGATGTTACTGTTAAAAGGTGTTGGTTACTCAACTCTTTGGAACATGCAATTAGGTTAGCTTATAATGCTTTTTTATATGTTTTCTCATTTTACATCAAGTTTCTTTTTCTTTTCAGAGAAATTGTGTCAAAGATTCCGTCTGTAAAAGAAGAAACTATTTTCAGTTTTGTTTTATAGTAAAACTTATCAAGTGCATTTGATCACTTATCTAATTTCTTCCTGCTCTAGGTGAAATATAATTTTATTGTAACCACAATGCACTTACGAAAGGGAGGCTCAAATGTCTAATTTGTATCACAAAACATTGAAATCAACATGTACAAACTTGGATTTATGAAAGTATTAAGAAAGAGAAAGCTCGGTATGTGTTTTGGACAACTGTTTTTATCAGAGTAGTCTTTGATTGACGCATTATTCAATATGTAAACCTTGTATTTGTTTACATTTTATACCCATACATTACATTAAAACTGCACATTTGTTATAGTAATTTCTTCATCAAGTTATTGTGACTATACAAAAAAGGCATGCAAAATCTTTTTGCAAATTAAAAGTATTGTTATAACAATGTTTACGTAATGTTTTTTATGATGCTTTAATTATTCCTGATGTCCAAACAGTGTTGTCATCATGGATGCCAATTTCTTGTTCAAATTTAAACTATATATTTCCCGAAGTTGAGTAAGACATAACTTGCCCTCATTGGACACATTGCTCATAGCAGATGAAAGTGCTCATATTATACTCTTATTATGTCAAACCTCCTCCCCACATATGGAAGGTACCCCTACCCCCTACCCACATTTTAATATAAGTTTAATGAGTGATGCATTTTAAAGAGGTGTTATGGTAAAGTCTTTGGTCTGTCATATACTGTTTGGTCTGTGATACTGTGGCAACATACATACTGCTGTGTTTTAGAACCGGGCTCTTTGCTTATGGTGCTGCAAAACAAATTAGTTACGTCATCAGCTCTTCTCACCACCGCTCCTTAGAGAGTGACTCACCTCATGGGGTATCTGCTTAACGCAAACTAACCAAACGCACTTCTTCATTTTTGGGTCAACACACACACACACACACACAAACAACTATAGCCTTTTTCAATGGCTTAAAAACAAAAAACCTTATGAAACAACCACTGAAGTCAAGCACAGATAAATCTTCCCAGAGATGTCACTCAAAGTCTACCTCAAAATGGATGACTGTTGTCTTTTTTTCGGTCTGTCCATGTTGAGCCTGGAGATTAGAGCAATCAGATTAGAGCTGGTGACCTGCCGTGCGTGGATAGAGACGCGGTATCAGAACAAGCTCATTCAGCTGTATGTCTACACTCACTTTTTATTGTTTAACGTGCTCTTTCTCTAAATGTCGTACGACTTCTACATTTCTCTACTAGAGGTAAGATGCTGGATGAACTTTCTGTGTCTGTCTTAACTGCAGTCAATACGTGTTACGCGTGGATTGTGGATTGTGTTGAAAGTGTTCGTGTGAGCTGCATTAACTTGTTGTTCGGCCTCTTAGCGTAAGCACTAAGACAGACACAGAAAGTTCAGCGTAAGCACTACAAATTCACTCTCAGGCCTACATGGGAAATCGTTTGTGTATTGAAAATGCTAGTAATGATTTGCTGAGTCTTTTTTTGTTTTTAAGTGTATAGATGGTTGCGAGTGATGTTTCGGGGAAGACTTTGAATGCCGCACAGATATTTTCTACTCTTAATTCTAATTGCTATTTTGGGTAATTAGGCTGGGGCATCTTTGCCTGTGATAAGACACGTCGCCTGTGCTTCGTCAGACAGATAATGACTGCCTCTGTCTTGAGAGTGTTATTGTCTTTCCTCGTCCTGTTCTTCCAGACAGGTGTTTATCTCCCCTGCACCACTGTGCCTCAGCCCACTGTCATCGGTAATCTGTCGCTCATGTCGTTCTGACTGAGAAGAAAATGAGTCGACGTGAAAGTCTGGGATTCCGTCTGGCAGAGCTGATAAAATATATAACGCGTCGTACATGGGGGCTTAAAAGAGGAGTCCTGTCGAACAGGAACTATTCTGTGTTTCTGGCTACAGGGCTGCATTCAGACGGATAATACGCACAGAAAAACACAACGCCCCCCCTCTTTCTCTCTGTGTTGATAAATATCTAAAGTGGAGGTTCTCCAGTGGCCTTGTGACAAGCGATGACAGACACTCCTGGTGTTCCTCCTTTCCAGGTTTATCACCAGCCCATGACCCCTTCCAGGGGTTAAGTTGTGGAGTGATGAATACGGGCAGTCAAATACGCCTGTTACTGTGGAAGAACTGGACACTCCGCAAGAGACAGAAGGTAACGCTCCTGTCTGAATCATTCAAAGAAATAAACCACAGCGGTTATTGTTGATATGGGAAGATGGTGTGATACCTGTATTCATGTACAGAAAATAACGCATTTTTTAAGATAGTGGATTATACTCTGTGCTTCAAAATACTCTTGAAGACCAACTTGAGACACTGGGGGTTGAGGGCGTTGATATTGGTAATAATAGTTCCCCTCCGCCTGGCTCTTCTCAGATCCGCTTCCTGGTTGAGATCTTCTGGCCAGTGGTTTTGTTCATTGGCCTGGTGTGGCTGAGGCAGGCCAACCCACTCTACAAACAACATGAATGTAAGCCTCACAAGCCACAATACCATAAGTACGGAGTGGGATATCTAGATGTCTCTCCAATGCACGATTAACTTTTTGTTAAGATCAGTTAATTTTATTTTGAATGATTGACGAATCACTCTTTCAAAGCTTCAGGGCCTGTAGTCTGTTAAATCAGTTTACGAATATTGAGCATTTACTAATTGATCTTCCTGACCCCCCAGGTCATTTTCCCAACAAGGCCATGCCCTCCACAGGGATCCTTCCATGGATCCAGGGCATTTTCTGCAATGCTAACAACCCCTGCTTCAAGTATACAACCAGGGGAGAGGGCCCTGGAGTCGTGTCCAACTACAACAACTCAGTGTGAGCCTTGTTTCAGTGCTAATCAAGTTGCTTTCTCACTCTGGAAACATTCATTCTAGTTTTGTTTTAAATGATTCACATTCTGTTGATTTTCAACACACTTCCTTAACATCCATCAATAGAATATGATAATTGCATTTCATAAACATCCATGATAATTGTTGTTTTTTTAGCTACACCTACTGTTTCTCATAGTACAGTCTCATATCACAAGTTTATATTGCGTGTTCGGTTTGTAAATCCACAATGGTGCAACCCCGTGATTAATTGGTCGGCGCGTTGCAGTCTGGCACAGTTCTACGCGGATTCCCAGGAGCTTCTCCTGCATGACTCAGAGTTTCAGCAGCTGGGTCGGCTCTGGCAGGAGCTGTCCGCCATGTCTAACTTCATGGACACCCTGCGCACCAACCCTGACCTTGTCGCAGGTATGGCATGGGACAGAAATGAGTAGTACAGTAGCACTTTATTGTTTGTTCCTTATGTCTCACTAACCCTATATATATATATATGTACACACGTGTGTATATATATATGTGTGTTTGTATAATGCATTCTTTCTCGTGGGTGATGAGGCTATGGCCATCTCTGTCCTTTCATTTGCCATCCAGTCGTATTTTTCGGCCCGTTTTATGTCTTTCTGTGTCCTACCAGTGTCTCATATCTATCCCTTAGTTTTCTATTTCTGCTTGTTTCCTCAGTGCTTTGTGTTTGGTTGCCCTTGCTTTTTCTTTCGTCCCCCAAACCCCAATCCGCCAGTCCGACTGTCGATCATCTCTCTCCCTCGGTACCGCCTGCTCGGTCGCTCCCGGTCGTTCTCTTCCACTGTCGACGGTCGGTCTACCATGTGCTCCTTGTCTTCCTCCCAGGACGAGGGCTGAAGATCGAGGACATCCTGAAGGAGGACGAGGTGCTCACGGCCTACCTGTTGCGCGACGCAGGCCTGTCCGAGAGCGTGGTCCACGAGCTCGTCAACGCCCAGCTGCGAATGGAGCAGGTGAGACTGAGGGCACACAGAGGCTTAGGTGACCGACAGCGTCTCTCTCGCGGGTACTGGGGAGGGGCGATTCTCACTTTAAAAATGAAGAAAGGAGCTGTTTGTGAATTGATGTGTTTGAGAATGTACACCTTCTTTCATGACTGGTCATTTTAAACGTTAGGAATCTGGACTGTGTCATGCTTGGGTTCTGGTTTCTGGGCTGTGTTAGGCCTGTGTTCTGTGCTGTGTTAGGCCTGTGTTCTGGGCTGTCATTCCTGTTTTCGGGGTGTTAGGCCTGTGTTCTCGGATGTGTTAGGCCTTTGATCTGGGCTGTGTCGGGCCTGGGATCTGGGTTCTGTGCTGTGCCAGGCCCGGGTTCTGGGCTGTGTTAGGCCTGTGTTCTGGGCTGTGTTAGGCCTGGTTTCTGAGCTGTGTTAGACCTGGGTTCTGGGCTGTGTTAAGCCTGGTTTCTGAGCTGTGTTAGGCCTGGTTTCTGAACTGTGTTAGGCCTGGTCCTGGGCTGTTAGGCCTGGGTTCTGTACTGTTAGGCCGGTGTTCTGGGCTGTGTTAAGCCTGGGTTTTGGGCTGTGTTAGGCCTGGGTTATGGGCTGTGTTAGACCTGGGTTCTGGGCTGTTAGGCCTGGGTTCTGGGCTGTGTTAGGCCTGGGTTATGGGCTGTGTTAGACCTGGGTTCTGGGCTGTGTTAGGCCTGGTTTCTGGACTGTGTTAGACCTGGGTTCTGGGCTGTGTTAGGCCTGGGTTCTGGACTGCGTTAGACCTGGTTTCTGGACTGTGTTAGGCCTGGTTTCTGGACTGTGTCATGCCTAGGTTATGGACTGTGTTAGGCCTGGTTTCTGGACTGTGTTGGGCCTGGTTTCTGGACTGTGTTAGACCTGGTTTCTGGACTGTGTTAGGCCTGGGTTCTGGGCTGTGTTAGGCCTGGGTTCTGGACTGTGTTAGGCCTGGTTTCTGGACTGTGTTAGGCCTGGTTTCTGGACTGTGTTAGGCCTGGTTTCTGGACTGTGTTAGACCTGGTTTCTGGACTGTGTTAGGCCTGGTTTCTGGGCTGTGTTAGGCCTGGGTTCTGGGCTGTGTTAGACCTGGGTTCTGGGCTGTGTTAGGCCTGGGTTATGGGCTGTGTTAGACCTGGGTTCTGGGCTGTGTTAAGCCTGGTTTCTGTGCAGTGTCATGCCTAGGTTATGGGCTGTGTCGGCCCTGGGGTCTGGGCTGTGTTGGTCCTGGGTTCTGTACCGTTAGGCCTGTGTTCTGGGCTGTGTGGGGCCTGGGTTTTCTTAGTATGCCGTTGCTCCAGGAATGTGCTGGCTGGACAAACCTCGGTTACTTTTTGTTAGTGATCCCTCCCCTGAGTGATCCACCCTCATCACCGCTCTGTGGACTGGCTGCTGCCACGGCTCCTTCCCCACTCACTCAGGCAGGAAACTCGGACAGCGGGTCTCTAGCGTCTCAGCAGGACTGTTTTACTGGGTGTATCTCTGCCGCTATATCTCTGCTGCTTCATCTGGGGCACATTCCGACATGTACGCCGTGACCCGTTGTCATCCCACAGATTGTACAAATGGTCAAACTGTGGGAGCGGAACTTCTCTTATGTACAGTTTCGGAAGAAAGCTAAGCAAATGTTTATCGCTACAGTTTTGTGATCGTAGTGTAGAATTGGTTGTGTATTTTTATCTCTTATTGTGTGTCGAGCCAACCTTACTCTCATCCTTATATATAATAAAAAACACAGGAAGGGAACTATAGACCAAATACAGTGATATAGTTTTGGAAAGAAACTATCTCTATCTATTATATAGATAGACGCATTGAGGATAGTAGAGTAGCTTATCATTAGTTGAAGTCATCAATAGTTTAGTGAGTTTGTCATTATTGCATTCAGATCGGGGTTCAGATCTTACAACCTGTCGTATCACTGGTGTGAGCAGGCCGACCACTTTATCACCGCGTCATCGTTTTTTTTTTTTTTTGTGCCTCACCCGGCAGTTTGCGTTTGGGATCCCTGACCTGCAGCTGAAGGACATCGCCTGCAGCCAGGCCCTGCTGGAGCGCTTCCTCATCTTCCCCAGCCGTAGGGGCCTGTACGGGGTACGCAACGCCATGTGTGCCCTCTCGCAGCCCAAGCTGCAGAACATCGAGGACGTCCTCTACGCCAACATGGACTTCTTCAAGATCTTCAAAATAGTAAGTGACAGGCTTCATGGCTCGTCGCCCTCCTTTTTTCCTGTCGTGTGTTGTTTATAATAATAATAATAATACATTTAATTTATATAGCGTTTTTTTGTTTTTGAAGCCCAGAGACGATGACTCACAAGCAGAACATGTTGTGTGTGTCACCGTCGCGCTGACGTTGACATGTGCACTAGAGGTTGAGTCGTAAGGGAGGGCCTGTGCGAACGTGCGCTTGCTCCCAGGAGGGGATGTGAGGAGCCGTGAGAACGCCAGGCCGACATGAGTCATGTTGACACAGCGGAGGAACCACCTCACCTGATCGGCTCGCTGCTTAGCGCTGCTCATAGACCGCTCGCTCTGCCGCCCCCCCTCCCTCCCCCCCCGCCCCACCCCCACCCCCCCGCAAGCCATTTTCACTCATCCCCAATTTACCAATTCATTTATCCTCGACCTCACCTCTTCTCTCGCAGTACGAAGCCCTTCGCTTTCACCCTGTATCTAATCCGATGGGCTCATTTGACTCTGCCCGCCTGTTCTCGTTCAACGGCACCAGTTTCTCTCACCTTCCCTTTCTTCCCCAAATAGCTCCCCCTTTCCCTCTCTCTCACTTTGTTCTTTGGGTTCAGTCATGGACTTCTTCCAGGCTTCTTCAGGTATCTTGCTCAGCGGGTTGGCATGGCGACGTACTTCTTGGCCTATTTCTCTAATGGGATTAGCTAAGCCCCGCACCCAGACGCAGACTAAAACCCAGCGACTGCTCTATTATAAATACATCCCAAACGTGTGTCACTCACAAGAGCCTAGCCAGAATAGCTCCCTGGCGTCCCTGTACATCTGTGTTCATCAACATGACCCAGTGCGTGAATATATCACAGCCCTGAGGTAGATTACAACGAAAAGGCTTTCATTACTTATAGAGCCTGTTTTGGAAGATAGGTAGGTTACAGAAATTTTAACGCCAAAGAAAACAAGTTTGCACTCTGTACTCTATAGGCGCTAGTACTATATAGTCTCTTATAATAGCTTGTTTCTGGACTGTTTGTGACCGAACGTGGATTGGCTGGGGATCTAAAGTTAGATTTGTTAGACCCATTAGGCTCAGGCCAATGACCTCTCTGAACGTAGTATATAAGTATAGGCTACTTCACCCGCTCTCCTCCTCCCTGTCACGAGTCCCTGTTGTTATCACCCGCCCAACTCCATCCCTTCCCATGCCCTGACCACTCTCCTCGCCTTCCCCCTTTCCCTCTTTCTCTCTCTCTCTCTCTCTCTCTCTCTTTCTTTCCTTCGCTCGAAATGCAGTTGCGAGGAATGTCAGAGGAAGGATACCTCTGCCTGCTGTTTGTGTTGGCACGCCGGGTTTCCGTAGGCCATCGCTTCGGCCTTGACAGGAGTCCCCTAAGACATCCTCTCCAACAGGGGGGTCGCCTCAAGTAGTGAAGGCGAAAGTGTCAAAGGACAATCGCGTAGTAGTGCGCTTTTGTTCCATGCAAATGAAATACTGTAGACAAAAAAAACGACTTTGCTGGTTTCAGTACAAAGCAGGTGGTATCGATTGCTTTCTGAAGTTCAGAGAGACCTGTGAAAGGAAGAAGATGGAAAGTTTTATTATAACAGACTGACAGCCTATGTAAATCAAGCTCATCAATTAAATGTATTATCTTCTGAAGTCTGAACTTGTCTGTTTTCCTCCATTTCCCAGCTGCCCCAGGTGCTGGACGGAAACTCGGAGGGAATTGACCTCAACTTGTGGGGTCAGGTTCTTTCTGGAGTATCAGAGAAGGTCCAGATGGTAAGTGGTCTCATATTCTATCCTATCCCTCTTCACTCTCTCTCTCTAAGTCTGCCTTCCCTGCACTCTCGGATCAAAGTTCCACATATTTTTAGCATCCAGGAAACTAGCGGCTTCCTTCAGGCCATTTTTCAGGAAAACAAATAGCAACACACGGTGCTCTGAGTACTGTTCCCGAGAAGTATGGATTGGTCTTGTTTGATCAGTCTAACGGTCTGTGTACGCTTGTCCTACAAACCATTTTGGAGTGTCTCAACCTAGACGATCAGGTAAATACAGTAGGCAGGTGTTGATCGGTGCTCTCTGGCCCTTACGAGGAGTCTTTTGAAACCAACACTGTTGTTGAAACTGTTCCTGCAGAGTCAATATGTGTTTGGTGTATATGGCGTAGCTGCACTTTCTTTTGTTTTGTAAACGGTTGATGTGGAAAACCTGAACAGGTTGTGTGTGTGTGTGTGTGTGTGTGTGTGCCTGTGTTTGCGTTGTGTGCCTGTGTTTGCGTGGTGTATCCCAACATTAGCAGTGGGTCTCTGACAGAGGGACATTCTTTTGAGCTGACATCCTGTAGGTGGGACCGTAGTCTATCGCCGTGGTGACAGAAAGCCTGGCCAACCGCTGATAGTGCTGTCGTTTTCCCCTCACGTTGAGTACGAGTGTGGGTAAATGGGTGTTCTAAGGCAGTGAGAAAAAACAAAAACAAGGAGGGATTCAAAGAAAATGACAGTTTGTTTTTTGTGTGTGCGTGTGCGTAAGCTATTAGCAGGAACATATTTTGTGAATGAGTCACTTCCATCCCAGTGTGGACCACTTAAACTGCTTGATATCCGTTCTGTGTTACAACACAGGGTAGATACTGCTGGTGGAGCTAAAATATGAAGTGAATGTATAAGTCTGTTTAAGCGATACACAGAGATATCAGACTCTAGCTGAGAGGTAACCCCCCCACCCGTTCGTTCGAGGACGTGACGCTGTGCGTACGATGAAGGAAGCATGCACTGAGGGGAAGTTATTGTCAGTTTGTCAATGGGAGGATGTACTGTAAGTCCCACCCTCCACTTAGCCGTGTAATCTGAGGACAGGTGGCCTCTGAGCTTTTTTTCTGTTTATTGTTGGTACTTTTTCCTTTAGTCACGTTCGATAAAAAATCGAATGGTGTGTAACCTGTCAAATTAGAATGGTAAATTAATATAGAAAATGTATAATTATAATACAGTAAACGTGCTTTAAAAATGTATGTGGAAGTTGTCTATAAAGTGTGGCGTACAGCAGGGTTAACATGGAATTAGCTTCTTGTTTGATATTAAATAATGGAGCATAGGACTAGGTCTGTGTAATTTTGAGACCTTTTTAATTTGACACCCACATACCCCGGGAAAGATGGGAAAAGGAAGCCGCCCGCAGGCCCATTAAGCTTGATCTCCTTTCCTTTTATACAGATCACATTGTTAAGGGTAGACCGGGTAAATAAGACTTTCCATTGACTTTAGACTTTATAAAAACACTACGACTACTTATGATAAAACTGTCGGTTTTTACGATGTTGAATCATGATATCCCATTGAAGACATCTCCTTCTCCCCCAGTTGATGGAGAGGCAGAGTAGCCAGGACCTGCTCCAGGTGGTCTCCCCTCTGCTGCGGGCCGGGGGTCCCTCGTCCTTCAGCCAGCTCATGGCCAGCGTGTCGGCCCTGTTCTGTGGCTACCCCGAGGGCGGGGGCTCCCGGGTGCTCTCCTTCAACTGGTACGAGGACAACAACTACAAGGTGTTCCTCGGCGTCAACGGCTCCAAGGGCCACGACAGCTACTCCTACGACAGCTCGGCCTGTGAGTGGCACTGGGAAGGGGAGCGTATGGGAGGAGAGGGGGGGGGGGGGGGGGGGGGGGGGCCCGTATGGGGCCCATATGGTTCACGGTTCTGTCCGAGGGGCCACGGAGGCGTGGCTGAGACCACCTTGTTTTCTGCTGTCTTCCATCTGCTAACCCAGTTTTTTCCCTCCCCTCCCTTTCTTTTCTGTTGACTTTCCTCCTCCTCCTCCTCCTCCTCCTCTTCCTCCCGTCCGTCGACCTCCGCCACCCTCTCTCCCTTCTCCTCCCAGCTCCGTTCTGTAACTCCCTGATGCAGAGCCTGGAAGCCAACCCCATCACGAAGATTGTGTGGAACACCGTCAAGCCCCTGCTGATGGGAAAGATCCTGTACGCTCCCGACTCCCCTGCCGTTCGACAGATATTAAAGAGTGTAAGAGAGACCCATCTGACCCCCCCTCCCTCCCTTCTCTCTCACACTCCCTGTTTCTCTCTCTTTTTCTCTCTCTCTGTCTTTCTTTCTCTCGTTCTCTCTGGCACACACACACACACACACACACACACACACACTCACATACACAAACGCGAAGGCGGACAGTCTTACTAACATACCCCCACCCTTCACAGGAATGAGCTGACGGCCACACTAAAGTGAACGAGGGGGAGACCACCGCAGGTGGGAGGGGGGAGGGAGTATAGGGGGAATTTTGTTGCTAAATTGAATGTGTGGGTGTAGCACAAAAGGAAAACCTTTTTTTTTTTGTTATATTTTTGCCAGCTAAGCTGCATTTAGTGGACTTGACAGAAAACAGACGTGGATACCAGAGGGAATCCCATTAAGTAGAATCTGACTTTTAGCTTCAATTTAGAGCCCATTCTCTTTTTAAGGGGATTCAGAGCATGGAAACTTTGCCCTGGCAGTTTCCCTGCTTTCAAAATGTGAACGTTCTGACAGTGACTTTAATACATTGGAAGTACTTTTTGTCTGTTTTAACAGAAGCATCTTGATATTTTGCAGGCCAACACCACGTTTGAGGAGCTGGAGAGGCTGATGAATATGGGCAAGGCCTGGGAAGAAGTGGGGCCTCAGCTCTGGGCTTTCTTCCATAGCAGTGTCCAGATGAACATGATCAGGGTATGGCACGGCTACTGTACACTGTACTACCCTCTATACGCTCCAATGACAACACACAAATAATCACGCCAAAAGATCATCTTTACAACCATTTTAATAGCAGTAATAGTTGTCAATTGGAGGATGGCCTGGAAGCAGCAGTAGTAGTCAATCCAATCCAGGGAGTAAATCTTGTATTGGCCCCTGCAGGATACCATCAGAAACCCCACGGTGATGGACTTCCTGGACCGGAGCATGGAGGACTCTGGGTTCTCCAGCAAAGACATCCTCAACTTCCTGTACAGTGGGCCCGAGGGCAACAGGGAGGAAGACATGCCCAGGTTTGACTGGAGAAACATCTTTACTCTGGCTGACCAGGTCATCCGCACGTTCAACCAATATGGAGAGGTGAGGCCAACTGTGATCACCAAGGGAATGTGAAATATCGGCAGCTTTGGGGGGGTTACGTTTTGTTTATAGTTTAAATGTATTATTTATGTTTGTAATACATATATTTTTTTTTACTATTTTCCTTTACCAGAATAATGACCTAGTAAACCCATGAACTCTTATCACTTGGGTATAATCAATTACTTTGACAACACCAAAAGTATTCTATGTTCTACAATGCGTAATGAGTGGGGAGAATGCATAGCTTGTCTCGTCTGGTGTTTATTTAGATAACGCCAGTGAGTTTCTCTCGAGGGCGACGTATGATTCGCTCAGTTTGAACTCGTTATCTGTAATCTCGTTTTGAATGTTTAGCATGATCTAAGCATTCCAAACGTGACTGTGAAAAGGATAGGTCTCGCCGCGAGACTCCCTTTTTCTTTCATGGCGTCTCTCAGCTGATAGGCACACATTAGCCTGGCGCGGCGTTCCCTTTCACACATGCCCTCTTCGAGTCCCGATTCGCTGCTGAGCTCGTTCCCAGACCGAGCGCCTCGGAGGGATGTCGGGCCGTCGGGCCTCCAGACAGGAGCATCCGTCTTCCGGGGGCCCGCTCCCTTCACACTCCCGCCCGGCCTCTTTCAAAGCCGAGTGGGCCACTTAGCCTGGCCGTACAGCCGCGCTCCCGTCCAGATTGGTGAAAGGCAGCAAAAACAAGCGCGCTGTCATCCCCCTCCTGGCTCGTCTTTGTGGGGCCCGTGATGAAGTGGAGAGAGGGTGGGAGAGAGAGCGCCACCCCCACCCCCCCACCCATAGGAGCTCCGTGTTGTTTTTGTGTATGGCCGCGCATTAAAATGGACCCCCGGTTCCGCTCCATAAAAGGGGGCAAATCACTCTATACATCCTTCATCTCTCCCCCTCCCCCCCCCTCTTCCTCCGCCGTGCCTTTCCAACCTATCGGGTGTGGTTCGTTCTCTAATCGATTTCAAAGGGAACCAAGGGGTTGCGGCGCGGACGGAGCGCCCCCAGCAGAGCGAGTGTTTCAATCAGGCCCTTTGTCTCCGCTGTCTCGGCCCGGCGGCCCTCTTGTGTTCCGGAACACCAACCCCGGCGATTTAGTCCATTAGTCATAGCTGTCAGCGCGGCCGCTTCGGACGGCGTTCGCGTCTCCCTCCGTCGGCCCGGGGCGGTGTCTCTCCCGCTGAAAGCCCATTGGTACGGCTGTGCTCCGGGAGGAACAAGCGCCTTCGCCTCGGGGGGTGGGGGTGGGGTGGGGGGGTGGGGTGGGGTTGTAGTTTTTGTTTTTCTTCACCTCCTCATCGGGTTCCCTGAGGAGGATTGTGGGGAGAATGTATGGGGCCATAGGATGAATGGCCTGGGGGTCTCCCGTCTCTCTTTGAGTGCTCCGGGGGCATTGTACAGTAATATGAATGGAGACATTAGACACGCTTTACATGGAGCGCTGGGCCCCCAACACAAGCGCACGGTGTGTGTGTGTGTGTGTGTGTTTTAGCGGAAGATGCGCACAATGCCAGTGTGTGTGTGTGTCTCTCCTTGTGTGTGTGTGTGTGTGTGTGTGTGTGTTCATCCGTCCTCCAGCGCAGGGTGAATGAGCAGCTCAGAGTTTCCCATGTCACCAGGGCGCTCCAGTGAATGAGAGGCCATGGATGACTGAGAGGTGGCTTGGCGTTTCATTGGGGAGACGCCGGTCACTAGCACACTCACTCTATCTACTCACATAGTTGCCCTGGAAAAGGGATGCCAGGTTTGGGCAAAAGCCCCTCCGCATTCTGGGTTCACCAAACTTGCCCAAATTAGACACAGTCACACTCCATTAAACAGAGCCACTTCGGTTATAGTTGTATCTAAATGACCTTAAACAGACCATGCATTTTTGTGACGCTCAGATGTAAACAAATACATAGAAGCAAAGCCCGTGTGTTTTAGGTATTTTATAACTTCTCTGACGGCACTGTCTCCCCTCTCTCCTGTTTCGTCTTTTTTCTGTCTTCCCCACAGTGCATCAGCCTGGACAAGTTTGTGGCCCACACGGACGAGAGCCAGCTGACCCACCAGGCACTCTACCTGCTGGAGGAGAACAAGTTCTGGGCCGGCCTGGTCTTCGTGGACATGTACCCCTGGACCACCACGGTGCCCCCGCACGTCAAGTACAAGATCCGCATGGACATCGACGCCGTGGAGCGCACCAACAAGATCAAAGACAGGTAGGCAGCGGCGGGATTCCGTGGAACGTTTGTTGTTGCCAAATGATCGTTAGTTTTAAAAGAGAGGGCAATATACTGTAGGGTCGACGTTAACACAGAAAAGGACAAGGATGTAGCGCCGAAATCACGTATTACTTCTTCATCATTGCACCAATCTTTATGCTAATTTGTGAATTTGTTATGAATTCATTTGTGAATTTGTAAGGGGCTGTTTAAATCTACCTGCTCTAGATTTCTGGGCCAAACCCAGGCCTATTTCTGTTCAGTTTAGTTTGTGTTTAGTTGACCCTGGCCTGGGCTAACCCTGCTCACGGCGGCAGTGGAAGCAAGGCCACTCACGACCAGACGGAGCCAGAGTGGCCCTGGGAAAAACAAACAGCCGGGGCAGGTTTACAACATGACACTATTTGGCCACACAGTAGACCTACTGGGCCACGCAACAGCACAATCTGTCGTGCTGGGACGACTGCTAGTGGCTTATCTGCTTACTTGGAGAACAATAGGGTTTGCTTGTTGTCCATCATTGTGTGTGTGTGTGTGGGAGGGGGGAGGAAGTTTGGAGACAGTGAAGGTGGGGGATTAGCAGGTCGTTGCAAAGTTTTGATAAGACACTTTGCAGTTGCTGGCTACTTGTTCTTTTGAACTGAAGCCTACTTGACAGTGGGAAAGATCCTGTTTAAAAGCCCTCTGCCAGAATGGCCCATTTAAATAGATTGGACCTGATCTTAATGTACTTGTTAGATAAACAAAAACTAATAGAAAAAATTTGACGAAGAATTTTAAGAATGAAATGTTGTAATTGAAGAATATAAGAGGTATATAAGAGATTTTTTGGGGGTGAATTTGACTGTATTTGTTCTTTGTCAGGTACTGGGACCCCGGTCCTCGCGCTGACCCTATGGAGGACCAGAGGTATATCTGGGGGGGCTTTGCTTACCTGCAGGACATGATCGAACACGGCATCCTCAAGATCCACACCAGGAAGGATTGGCCAATGGGAGTCTATGTCCAGCAGATGCCCTACCCCTGCTATGTAGATGACCTGTGAGTGGCCCAGTCAACTGTCCGTCATCTCAAACATCAATTCCTCTCCCTGCGCAGTACATGATAGATGTGTAATCTCCTTGCCGGAAAGACCACCAATATCTGCCGTTATTTCAACGCAAGAAGATACAAAATAATAATCAACAAAATAAATAATTCTAAATACTATATCTGTTCCCGTGCACACCCCAACTATAATAGAGTCTAGAGGGTTGGGGGTGTGTAGCACGTGAACAGATACAGTATAGTATGGTATAGACGCTCTCAATTTCTCACGTGTCACCCTGAAATGCCCCACGCCTCACCTCCGTACCTCGTCCCCCCCCCAGCTTCATGCTGACGCTGAGCCGCTGCTTCCCCATCTTCATGGTGCTGGCCTGGATCTACTCGGTGTCCATGACGGTGAAGAGCATCGTGCTGGAGAAGGAGCTGCGCCTCAAGGAGACCCTCAAGGCCGCGGGGGTCAACAACGGGGTCATCTGGTACACCTGGTTCGTCGACAGCTTCCTCATGATGACCGCCAGCACGGCCCTGCTGACCGGGATCATCATGGTGAGGGGAGGAGGAGGAGGGAGGAGGAGGAGGTGGTGAAGAGGTGGTGAAGAGGTGGTGAAGAGGGGGAGGTGGAGGAGGAGGAGGTGGAGGGAAGGTGGAGGAGGAAGAGGAGGTGGTGGTGGAGGTGGGGGAGGAGGAGGAGGTGGTGAAGAGGTGGAGGAGGAGGAGGTGGAGGAGAAGTGGAGGAGGAGAGAGGGAGAGGAGGAGGAGGTGGTGGAGGAGGAGGAGGTGGTGAAGAGGTGGAGGAGGAGGAGGTGGGGAGGAGAGAGAGAGAGAGGAGAGAGAGGAGAGGAAGAGGAGGAGGGGGAGGTGGTGAAGAGGTGGTGGAGGAGGAGGTGGAGGAGGAGAGAGGGGGAGGAGGAGGAGGAGGTGGAGGAGGAGGAGGAGGAGGAGGAGGAGGAAGCGTAGGAGTAGGAAGCGTAGGAGGAGGGGGAGCGGTAGAGTTTGAGGATGAGGAGGATAAGGAGGCGGAAGAGGAGGAGGAGGAGGAAGAGGAGAAGGAAGAGGAGGTGGTGGAGGAGGAGGAGGAGGAGGAGGGGAGGTGGAGGAAGAGGTGGAGGGGAGGTGGAAGGGAGGGATGGTGGGATGGGTTATGTGGGTGGCGGGGGGAGGGTGAGAGGTAGAGAATGAGTGACAGAGGTTGACCAATCGTACAAACAACCCGGGGCACAGTAGACATGGAAACCGAGATAGACGTTGTGGATTAAGTCTGTATGCTTTCTTTGTTTAGCAGCGCCCTCTGCTGGAGTTGATGGAGCGGTTCGGCCACGGTGACAGTCAAACGAGGGCCCTTTTGCTACTCAAGCAGCTCTTGCCGTTCGAAGGACTTTAGTGTAGGAGGTGTGACTGTGTGAACTTTGTCCTTCTCCTCAGGGAGGCAAGGTGCTGAACTACAGCAACGGCATCATCGTCTTCCTCTTCCTGTTGACCTTCACGGTGACCACCATCATGCAGTGCTTCCTCCTCAGCGTCTTCTTCAACAAGGCCAACCTGGCGGCCGCCTGCAGCGGCATCATCTACTTCACCCTCTACCTGCCGCACATCCTCTGCTTCGCCTGGCAGGACCGCATCACCAAGAACATGAAGATAGGCGCCGTGCGTGACACCCTACCTTTTTGTCCATTGCACAGTGTTATGTTGCGGTCGAGAATAGTTTGAGTATATTTTGAAGTTGTTTGAAGATGTTCAACTCTCAAAACCACAACAATTGTCTAAATATCAAATCTATATAATAATAATAATAATAATAATAATAATAATAATAATAATAATAATAATAATTCATTTTATTTATATAGCACTTCTCTAACACCCAAAGACGCTTCACAATATCAACATGGATAACATGACAAAAGTAAACAATTGAACAGAAACGGGTAGAACAGACAGACAGTAACAACAGTTCTAACCATAAGAAGACACAAGGGTGGTATATCAGTAAAAGAAAAGGACCGAATTCTAAACGGCGTTAACTAGGGTATGCTAGGGTGAAAAGATAGGTTTAAAGGTGGGTTTGAAAGATTAATAGTGAGTCCGAGTTCCGAATTAGAGGAGGGAGAGAGTTCCATAGTTTAGGTGCTGCCCTAGACAATGCACGCTCCCTAAAATGCTTCAGTTTTGCTGTCGGAATGACCAGTTGCCTATTTGAAGAGGCAACGTAGTGTCCGGGTAGGATGGTAAGGTTGGAGCAGTTCAGTGAGGTAGGGAGGGGCCAAACTGTGTAAAGCTTTGTAGGTGAGGAAAAGGATTTTGTAGGTGATGCGCTGGCTGACCGGTAGCCAGTGAAGGTTAAAGAGTACGGGGGTTATGTGCTCAGAAGAGCGAGAGAGCGAGCACATAACCAGTCAAAGGTTTGGACACACTTACCCATTGAAGTGAATGTAAAGTAAAATATTAAAATTGACTATAGAGATGCCGTGCTAAGGCTACGATCTGGTCTTGGATGTATGTAGGCCTACCAGGTGCTGTCTGACTCTCCTTCCTTATAGAGCCTCTTGTGTATGTAGACCTACCAGGTGCTGTCTGACTCTCTCCTTCCTCATAGAGCCTCTTGTGTATGTAGGCCTACCAGGCGCTGTCTGACTCTCTCCTTCCTCATAGAGCCTCTTGTGTATGTAGGCCTACCAGGCGCTGTCTGACTCTCTCCTTCCTCCCAGAGCCTCTTGTCTCCGGTGGCGTTCGGCTTCGGGACCGAGTACCTGGCCCGCTACGAGGAGCAGGGCCTGGGCCTGCAGTGGGACAACATCCAGAGCAGCCCGCTGGACGGCGACGCCTACTCTTTCCTCACCTCCGTCGGCATGATGATGCTGGACGCCGTCCTCTACGCCGTCCTCGCCTGGTACCTGGACATCGTCTTCCCCGGTCAGACATTTTTTTTTTTTTTTTGTGTGCGTGTGTTTGTGGGGCACAGCAGAAATGGTCAGTGTTACGTGAACGCCTTCCAGTGTCTAATGTTGTTTTAACACTTTGTGGTGATTAAACAGCACTGTCAGTCGCGCTCAGGAGCTAGTGTTGCTGTTGAATCGGAGCACATTTAACACTGCAAAGTGTGAATACATATGGACACTGCGGGGTGTTAATATAACACTGACCGTTTTGCTGTGGGGGGGGGGGTTTGGTGGTGAGGGTTTATTTGATTTGGAGTATGTTTCCCGTCCTGCAGGACAATATGGAGTCGGACGACCGTTTTACTTCATCCTCCAGCCGTCCTACTGGCAGAGGGCATCTCCCTCCTCCGTGGCCGAGCAAGGTGAGCACTTTAGATGTCCTCTCCATCTATATCGTACTCTATGTCCTCATAAACGGTACCTATTGTAACTACTACAACTCATTGTGACCTCTTTGGTGTAACCACTTCATTCTACACCCAAAGCTGATCAAATCTCTCAAAGATATATTATGTCTTACTAATCCAAATCGACACGCGAATTCACCAAGAGATTCCGAACTGAGAGTTGACCTCGCCCTGTCTCGCCCCAGGTTCTGATCATTTGGAGCCCGAGAAGTACGAGGTGGATATGGAGAGCACGAGCTCCCCAGAGAGATACAACTGTAACGGGCAGAGGAGGACCTGCAAACACCAGGACAAGAGGGAGAGGCTGGGGAGAGAGAGGGAAGAGGAGCTCCGGAGACGAAGAGAAGAGCAGGCCAAAGAGGAATGCAACGAGGGCGGCAAGGAAACAAGTAAAACGAAATTACCATTCACAAAAAACCCTTAGACTCACAACACAAACAGCTAAAAGATACGGTACTCCCTCCGTCACTTGTCTAAACTGACGCCATTTTGTGTCCGCTGTGTCCCAGGCCAGCTGTACTTTGAGCCAGAGCCGGTGGGGCTGGTCGTCGGGGTGGAGATACGGGACCTGGTCAAAGTGTTTAGTGGGAGCTCCAGGCCCGCCGTCAACTGTCTCAACATCTCCTTCTACGAGAGTCAGATCACTTCCTTCCTGGGACACAACGGAGCTGGGAAAACCACCACCATGTCAGTGGAGTCTTTATTACATTTCCTCTTAAAGTCCCTCTCCAGTCGTTTTATGAAACGTTTTAAAATATTCTGCTTCAACGTATAAATCATGTCTGTGACGTTTTTTTCTGCAAGATACGTTCGATTACCTTGTTAAAGTCCTAAAAATGTGCGTCAGATGACTGTGAGTTGCTGATGTGTTACATGTCTTGATCTTGTACTTTGAATTTTTAACCGTACTTTGACATTTTCTCTCCAGGTCCATTTTGACGGGCCTCTTCCCTCCTACCTCTGGCACAGCCTACGTCAATGGGAAAGACATCCGCACTGAAATGGATGCGATTCGCACCTCCATGGGCATGTGCCCTCAGTTCAACATTCTTTTCAAACAGTGAGCCCTAAAACATGGCAGCCTTTGGCCCACTTTAAACCAGTCATTGCTGATTTTAAACTAGTAACTCTGCTCTAAATGTGCCTTTCAAATCTATTCAAAAATAATTTGATAACAACAGTGCTTATAGTTGCTAAATTCATAAATGTACCTAATCTTTCTTCCTCTCTCTCAATACCCCCCCCCCTCTCTCTCTCTCTCTCTCTCTCTCTCTCCAGTCTGACTGTAGAGGAACACATTCTGTTCTATTCCCTACTCAAGGGACGCTCCAAGGAGCAAGCAGCCAAGGAGGTTGAGGCTATGCTGGAGGACCTGGGGTTGCCTCACAAGAGAGACGACGAGGCTCAGAACCTCTCAGGTGTGTGTGCGTGTGCGCGCGCATCTTGGTTCCTCTATGTATTTGTAATAATGCCTTTTTCTATGAGAAAAATGTGTTTCAGTGTCTTGAGTGTGACAGCAGGTTTGACCCGTTGGCTTCATTTAAAACAATGCAGGTGGCATGCAGAGAAAGCTGTCGGTTGCCATGGCCTTTGTTGGGGGGTCAAAGATCGTGATCCTGGATGAGCCCACCTCTGGGGTGGACCCTTACTCTAGACGGTCCATCTGGGACCTCCTCCTCAAGTACCGCACTGGTAAACACATCACCCCTGACCCCTGACAGCATTAGCCTACCCTTTGACTCTGTTCCCTCGAGGTTACTTTGAGGAACAATGTATCTAGACTGTAAAACAGAAGAACTACAAGATCTGGTTCTAAAGAATATACACATATTCATGTTATACACATATACCTGTTGTTGCTTTCAATAACGCTGTTCGCCGTCAGCATCGAGTCGGATGGCTTGACCTTTGACCCCCGCCCCCCCCCAGGTCGTACCGTGATCATGTCCACTCACCACATGGACGAGGCCGACCTGCTGAGCGACAGGATCGCCATCATCTCCAAAGGGCAGCTCCACTGCTGCGGGTCCCCGCTCTTCCTCAAGAACTGCTTCGGCGTGGGCTTCTACCTCACTCTGGTCCGACGCATGAAGGACTTCAAGAAGAAGAAGGAGGTCGGTGGCATGGAACTGTGTGCGGGACGAGCCAGGCGCCATACCGTTTTTGATTAGGATCGCGACACCTTTTTGTCTTAGTCTTTATTATTGTTCTCTCTCAAGGAGAAAATCGATTTGCAAGCAG
Source organism: Galaxias olidus (assembly GCA_026901105.3). Taxonomy (NCBI): domain Eukaryota; kingdom Metazoa; phylum Chordata; class Actinopteri; order Galaxiiformes; family Galaxiidae; genus Galaxias; species Galaxias olidus. Next base: position 22,773 of record JAPMUY010005493.1, read on the forward strand.
TCGCTTAAGTTCATTTCATCCACAGCATACAACAATACAAAAACTACTTTCTACAAAACAAAACACAGATAAACAGATTTTTTTTTCAAAAGGAGCGTAATGTTATGGACGTTGCTGCAAAGCTCTCCTGTCTCTGTTCCGTTCCCCCTCAGATTGGATGTGACTGCTCCTCTGAGTGCTCCTGCGCCTGCTCCACCTGCACCGAGTACAAAGACCAGAATTTGTCAGCACAGGCAGACAGAGTACTTGACGGTTAGCACCAGAGACTGTGTGTGTGTGTACGTGTATATATATATGTGTGTGTGTGTGTGCACGTGTGAGTGTGTGAGTGAGTGAGTGAGAGAGAAATTGTGTTTGTTCATATTTGTGCTTACTTTATATGATTTACTTCATGCTGTATTGACTCTGTAATGGATTCAAAGTTTACCTTTGTATCCTCTGCTTTCCTTTCTCCCAGGTGACGTGGAGAACATCACCACTCTGATCCACCACCATGTCCCCGAGGCCAAGCTCATCGAGATGATTGGCCAGGAGCTCACCTACCTGCTGCCCAATAAGGGCTTCAAGCACCGGGCCTACGCCAGCCTGTTCCGGGAGCTGGAGGAGACCCTGGCCGACATGGGCCTCAGCAGCTTCGGCATCTCCGACACCTCACTGGAGGAGGTGGGGCCTGTCGCTCGCCGGCATCACTGCAGCCCATAGGCTGATTCAAAATGGCCGAATAATGCCAGAATGGCAGAGTGACAAGTCGAAAGAAATGTTAAATGTTCTTAAAAAAAAGCATGTTTTTTTTACTTTGACTCAATGGAACTCTTTCCTTTCAGATATTCATCAAGGTCACGGCCGATGGAGAAGCAGCGTGTAATGCGTCAAACATAGGTACACCGAACTACAACTATGGCTCCATCTTCTGTTTCCATTGTATCTGTACCACGTTGTGACGCAAAGCTATGAGAAACCTTAACGTACCTCCCTCCCCCTGTGTGCGTCTCGTAACGTGTCTTTTGTGTTTGTGAAGTTACTGTGACATACGTGTGCCCCGTGTCTAATTGTTTGTGTGTGGCCTGCACACCGTAGAGCAGTGGATGGTACAGCGAAGGAAAAGTGGCGGCAAATTTGGCACGGAGGCCGATGAAGGTTAGAGATCTCACAGCCACCGAGTAGAGCTTTGGCAAACTGAATGCCGGCTGGCTTGAGCAGTACCGAAGGCTAAATGCTTCTGTTTGCCAATGACATTGTGCCCGTTGTTCACCATATTATCGCACTATATATGTTTACCCCAGAGCTACAGCAATAGCATTACCTCACAGGTTTTTAAAATCCAATTTTAATGCTGCTTTTTGCTAAAAGCCAATGTTTGCCACAGAGCTATAGCAATAGCATCGCCTCACAGGTTTTTAAAATCCTTTTTTTTTGTTGTTGCTAAAAGCCAATATTATTCCTAGGATCCCTCATAGGGTGTCCTCGTCTAACATGCATTTAGAAAAGCCATTTATAATGAGCGTTTTCATGTCCACAGAGACAAACGGCGGGGCCCACGTAAACGGCGGGAGTATCCGTGGCGACCCAGACAGCAATGCGGGGCGGGGGTCCAGGCAGATCAAAGGCGGCAGTCTGGTCGTAAAGCAGTTCTTTGCTTTGCTGATCAAGAGGCTGCACCATGCCACCCGCAGCAGCAAAGACTTCATCGCCCAGGTACCCAGCAACAGTCCCCACTGGCTCTCTTGAGTAACGGTCTCATTAGATGGATGGAGGTTAGGTGATGGGTGCAAATGTTGAAAGGCGTGACCGCGGAAGGCCTTTGTGCTCCGTAGATTGTTCTGCCGGCCAGCTTCGTGCTGATAGCCCTGATCTTCACCACCGTCGTGCCCCCGTTTGGCGAGTACCCCAGCCTCACTCTGTCCCCCTGGATGTACGGGAAGCAGCTCACCTTCTTCAGGTCAGGACGCCCGTCGTCTTCGCTCTCGCCACGTTCTGTCTCTCTTGTGCTTCTGGTATGCGTTGCGCTGTCAACGGACCCCGTGACATCTCCTGGATGTGTTCTCTTCCGTCAGCAATGAGAGGCCGTTGGAGCACTGGACGAGGCGCTTCACAGACCGCCTGTTCAGCAAGCCTGGTCTGGGGACACGCTGCATGGAGGGAGAGCCACTGGAGTGAGTGAATCCGCGGCGACCATTTTACACACTCATATAGTTTGACTCCCACTGAAGGGAAAAGCTGTCTGGATTTGATGACTGTTGTTGTTTGGGGCTTCTTGCGTCTGTTTGTCATCCTTATTCTCTCTCTCTCTCTCTCTCTCTCTCTCTCTCTCGCTCTCTCTCGCTGCAGGTTGCCCTGTGGGAACGAGACCACAGCCTGGGAGTTTCCGGAAGCGTCTCCCGTCGCCAGTAACATCCTACTGAGTCCTGAGTGGCACCCTCTTAACCCCTCCCCTTCTTGCCAGTGTAGCACCAGCAAGAAGCTGACCATGATGCCTATCTGTCCGCCCGGAGCCGGAGGTTTGCCGCCCCGACAGAGGACAGAGAGGACGGGCGACACGCTACAGGACTTGACGGACAGGAACATCTCTGACCACCTGGTGAAGACATACCCCACCATCATCAGAGCAAGGTGGGACGCCGTCGTTATGAGGCAAACACACACTAGCTGTAACCGTGCCCATCGGTTTTGACCCTTTATGCCTTTGTTATTTTTTTTTTGTTCTTTTACATGTCCAGTTTGAAGAGCAAATACTGGGTTAACGAGCAACGGTAATGCAAACATTTTCAAATGAATGTACTTTGTCTCCCTCTTGTGGAGAATAAATGGCACTGCCTTTGCTTTTGTAACTGAGGATAGATGGAGTAGGTAGTAGGTTAGTGATGGCATATTGCGCCCCCCCCTCCCACAGGTATGGGGGATTGTCAATAGGAGGACAGCTACCCATACTGGATGTAGACCCCAACGACATCCAGGATGTTTTCAGTCAACTGGGGCGCATGCTCAACATTTCAGGGGTAAGACCGTTTCAATGGTTCAGATGGGATTTAGAATGGGGAATGCCTGTCATGTTTCTTTGTGCTAGAAACAAGAAGCCTTCCGCATCTAATGTTCAGTAAATTGTCCTTGCAGGGTCACTATTCTGATCTGTCTGTAAAAGAGATTGGCACTTTCTTGAGATACATGGAGAGCGAATACAATGTGAAAGTGAGTACAAGAAAACTCATATTGCCTGAGAGTTACTGCACGTAAACTGTAACAACATTTTCAAATTCGAAGAGAACATTTTCAAAAAAGTGCTGAGGACGTTCCCGTGGAAATCCCCTCCCGCCTCTCTCGCAGGTGTGGTACAACAACAAAGGCTGGCACGCCATGGTGTCCTTCATGAACGTGGCCAACAACGCCATCCTCAGGGCCCTGCTGCCCAACCACGCCAACCCCGTAGAGTATGGCATCACCGCCGTCAACCACCCCCTGAACCTCACCAAGGAGCAGCTGTCTGAGGTCACTGTGTGAGTTCTGCCTCGGCGCTCACCCTCCGTCTCTAAGGCTGATAGTGTCTTTCAGAAAAAAAACCCACTTTCAGTCAGCCTTTCATGTAGTAAGAGTCTGTAAAGATGCAAGTCAATCTAGAGTTGAAAGGATTGAGAGTGTAGGTGTTACCTTTCAGTCGCAGGTCTTAGTCATAGGTGACTCACAGTGAAACCACTTACTTTACATAACCTCATTTCACTTTCTCTTCTGCTTGTTTTTGTTCTTTTCCAGGTTGACCACCTCAGTGGATGCAGTGGTGGCCATCTGTGTCATCTTTGCCATGTCCTTCATCCCGGCCAGCTTCGTCCTCTACCTCATCCAGGAGCGCGTCACCAAGGCCAAACACCTGCAGTTTGTCAGCGGCGTCAGCCCCCTGGTCTACTGGTTTGCCAACTTCTTCTGGGACATGGTGGGTGGTGCCGAAATGGAGGACACGTTTCTCCGGTCCGCAGACTGTAGATCCGTTTAATATCACCTTGTGTATACTGCATATATACTGTATGGACAGTGTACATAAATAGGGATATTATATATACAGTACCAGTCAAAAATTTGGACACTTTCCTATTCACTTCAATGGGAAAATGTGTCCAAACATTTGACTGGTGCTGTATATAATATTATAGATTTGGATTATCTCAGTTGACACACTAATCAAGGTTGTAAATGAGATTGTCTGGTTGTAGTTTACATTCCATACCTGAAAGTTCTTGCTGACGAGTGTTTTTCTGTCCGACTCCATTTGTCTGAACTTGGAGCGGAGGCCTTTGATCTGGCCCTCCATCCTCATCACATACTGAAAGTCCCTCTGTGTTCTCAGCCTCAGCACCTCCATGGACATACATACATACATACATACATACATACATACATAACATGCATATCATTAGCGCTGCAGCTAATCCATTTGAAATGACCCTTTGCAGATAAACTACTCTCTGAGCGCTGCAATGGTGGTGGGCATTTTCATGGCTTTCGACAAGAAGTGCTATACCTCACCCACCAACCTCCCAGCCCTCATAGCACTACTCCTTTTGTATGGGTGAGCCTGCTGAACCAAACGCCATCGAAAACCACATATCCCTTGAATTTGCTACGGATCGAGTCCTGTTTGATCTTTTTTTTTTTTGCCCCAGGTGGTCAGTGACCCCGATGATGTACCCCATGTCCTACATCTTCAACATCCCCAGCACGGCCTACGTCTCCCTGTCCTGTATCAACCTCTTCATCGGCATCAACAGCAGCGCCATCACCTTCATCCTGGAGCTGTTTGAGAACAACCGGGTGAGACGAGACACCAACAGACTGTGTGCTTTGCATTTCAGAAGACAATACTCCATATATATAAAAATAACAAGATATAAATACACTCTACAGTGTCTTAACCGTGGTGTGACTGTTTCCCTAGAACCTGCTGGTGTTTAATGAGTGGTTGAAGCAAGGCCTGCTGGTGTTCCCTCACTTCTGTCTGGGCCGGGGTCTCATCGACATGGCCATGAACCAGGCCGTCACCGACGTCTACGCCCGCTTCGGTCAGCGCCAGCCAGCACAGGACTGCACTTTCATACCGTGTCGAAGACACTAGAACAAGATTGATTGATTGATTGACTTATTGTTCTATATTTTGTTCCATAGCAAATAATGTATATGTATAAATAATATGCATGTTTCTTTTGACACACCATATCAGAGAGACACGAGTGGGTCTGTCGGTGAAGGTGGCTCACAGATGTTTGTGTGATCCGTGTGTGCGCTCTTGTCTTGGCTCCAGGTGAGCAGTACAGCATGGACCCGTTCCGGTGGAACTTCGTGGGGAAGAACCTGGCGTGCATGGCTGCGGAAGGCTTCGTCTTCTTCCTGCTCAACATTCTCATCCAGTACCGCTTCTTCCTGAATCACTGGTGAGGGACTCGCTCACCCCTGTTGGTGGGACTGGTTTCCATTCACGCGCAGCCTTTCGCGGTTTTTGCACAACTGCAAGTGGCCGTTCCATCACGTAACGAATAGAGTAGCGTTGTGTTTTCACAGAACAAGAAAGATGTATGTTTTTCGTTGTAAGGCGTTGGTTGAAATCCCAGCGTGGTCTTTTCCCTCTTTTCCCCCTTCGGAGGTTGTCGGACTTTAAGGGGCCTGTGAAGGAGGAGGATGACGACGTGGCAGCGGAGCGACAGAGGATCTACAGCGGAGGGAGCAAGAGAGACATCCTGCAGATCGTAGACCTCTCCAAGGTCACACACACAAACTTACACTTACACACACACACACACACAAAGATAGACGTGCACACACAACCTTTAGAAAGTTCGAAACCTAATTGTGAGGACACTGTTCTTATTTCCTGTGTCCATGCAGACCTATGGTGGCAGGAGGAGGGCAGCGGTGGACAGAATCTGTGTGGGCGTGCCGGCAGGGGAGGTACTGACCAACTAGTGGAGCTGACCTTGGGTCGCATCTCTGACAGCCAGTAGTGAAAAGTGTCCTAACTCGCCTGTTTGTCCTCCAGTGCTTTGGGCTCTTGGGAGTGAACGGTGCCGGGAAGACGACCACGTTCAAAATGCTGACGGGCGACACGGATGTCAGCTCTGGAGAGGCTAATGTGGCTGGCTACAGGTACTATATACGTAGAGTGTGGGTGTAAGTAGGATAGAGGATAACGTTATCAGGCGATTTGTTTTACATACATGTATATTAAATCGCCAATGTTGTTGTTGCATGATGCTCCCTTTTAGTGACCATAGTTTTGTGTTTATCCCAACTTCAGCATCCTGTCAGAGATTCTGGATGTCCACCAGAACATGGGCTACTGCCCCCAGTTTGATGCCATCGACGACCTCCTGACGGGCAGGGAGCACCTGTACCTCTACGCCCGCCTGCGAGGGGTTCCCGAGCGCGAGATTAGCAGGGTGAGTGGGACAGTGGACACCAACGTCACCTGAAAAGACACTATCTTTATTTAATAAAACATACATATTATATACAGTACTGTGCAAACGTTTTTGGCAGGTGTGAAGTCTTTAAAGTTAGAAAAAAAAACATAAAAATATGAATGGTAATTGTTTATTTTTTTATCAATTCATAAAATACAAAGTGAGGGAGAAGCAAATCTGTATCAAATCAACATTTGGTGTGACCACCCTTCGCCTTTAAAACAGCATCTCCTGCCTAAAATTTGTGCACAGTACTGTATGTATAAAATGTAATATACATATTCAATTTTATACATATATATTCCCCTTACCAATGCTAAATCTATAATCATTCAGTGACTGAATAACAATCTCACCCTAACACACAAGCTCCCCAGTTCTCGATTTCTTTCAATTTATTAAACGTGGTGAATGTTTGCTGTGCCTACTCTTTTCTCACCACCAGGTGGCAGAGTGGGGCATCCAAAAGTTGGGTCTGACAGAGTATGCAGGTCACTGTGCGGGAACCTACAGTGGAGGCAACAAGCGCAAGCTCTCCACCGCCATCGCTTTGATTGGCTGTCCAGCGCTGGTACTCCTGGTGAGTTGGCCAATGGCACAGCTGTATTCTCGTCTAAACCCTGCCTTTCTTTGGGATAGTTGGCTTTTATGCAGGGATTTGTCAGTAAAATGGCTTCGGAATCCAGATGGGCGGCCATATGGGTTCAGTCGAGCCCTGCCCGGAATGCTTTATTCATTGGCAGAAAGCGGCACGGTTCGATTCAGATTGGCACTGCTGTGAAATCCGTGCCATATGCTGATGGAGATTAGGATTTGCTGTTGGGAAATCCTGAGACCCTATAGATGTGTGTGTGTGTGTGTGTGTGTGTGTGTGTGTGTGTGTGTGTGTGTGTGTGTGTGTGTGTGTGTGTGAACCCCTCTCTAGGACGAGCCCACCACGGGGATGGATCCCCACTCTCGCCGGTTCCTGTGGAACGCCATCATGAGTGTCATTCAGGACGGAAGGGCCGTGGTGCTGACATCACACAGGTTCATAATAATAATAATAATAATACATTTTATTTGTCCAGCGCTTTTTCTGAAACTCAACAACACTTAATGGTTCAGACACTACATGAGTTTATTATCATTCCGCACGGCTGCCACCACACACTGATCAAAAATCCCCGCCCCCCCTCCCCCCATTAACCCTCTTATGGCGTCCGTCACACCGGCGTCATCTGTTGCTTCCCATTGCATCGCCGGCCGAGTCGCTGCGTACGACCGGTCTCCTGAATTCCAATAAGCCACTGATGTGTAGCCGCGTGTTTTTTGCCTCTCCCCAGTATGGAGGAGTGTGAGGCGCTGTGCACGCGGCTGGCCATAATGGTCAATGGGACCTTCAAGTGTCTGGGCACCATCCAGCATCTTAAATACAAGTAAGGACGAACACTTTGTTCTCGCACTGCATGCTGTCTGTGGGCCAGGCGTCTCAAGTGACAGCAAGGCGTTCGCCATTGTGTCACCAAGGCCTGACCCAGCAGTAATAAATAAATCATTTTCTCAACCTGTTAGAATATTTTCGACCTGTCTGTTAATTGGCTTTCGTTGCCTGTCCGTGTGAATCCTTGAGCATGCCATTACAAACAATTTCTTTTTAAATGTTTCACCTTGGAAATAGATTTTTTTTCTTTCTTGTACATCGAAATCGAAAGACGCATTCAAGTGCTCCCCGGCCCCCCCTCGCTCTGCGTGTCCCCCCCCCCCCCCAGATTCGGCGACGGCTACGTGGTGACCATGAAGATCAAGGCGGTGAGGGCCGGCGCGTCCCCAGACCTGGGCTCCGCCGAGAGCTTCATGGAGAGCAGCTTCCCGGGCTGCGTCCAGAGGGAGAAGCACTACAACACCCTGCAGTACGAGATTGCCTCCTCCTCCCTGGCCCGGATCTTCCAGCTGGTGGTGGCCAACAAGGACAAGCTCAACATCGAGGACTACTCGGTTTCCCAGACCACGCTAGACCAGGTGAACGGGGCATTATACAACTGATGTAAAGTCAGACTGTGGTGTTTCGTAGTGGTGTCAGCAGCCAATAGAGGCAGGGTTGTAACAGCGGTTTGTGTTTGGGATATGGATGCTTGTATTTGTATCCCTGAACAATGCTTTGTCTTTGCAATTTACCTACTTTGGTTGTAGTGGCAGTAATCATAAGCAGCATCGACCAAAGCGAAGGGATCAGAATGCTCCTTCAGATCTTTACATGCTTGTCTTAACGTTGTGAATGCCATGTGGATGTTTCTCAGGTGTTTGTGAACTTTGCCAAGCAACAGGCGGGTGAGGACGAGGACGTTACGTTACAACAGAGGGTGCCTGGTGTACGGAAGCAGATCAGGATTGCCCCTCTGAAGAGGAAAAAGTAGAATAGAATATGAATATGACTTTGTATTCCCAAGGAATGTTTTTGAGGTAAAACGACTGCTGTACGCGTGTGTCATGTCATGACATATCTAGACCTAGAAATGGTATCATGAACTAAACAGATTGTTGATTAAAGGTTATGTCTGAGATATTTTAGACTTCGAAAGGCGGATATTTGTATGTTTGCGCAGTGTGTTGTGCAGCAAAAAAGGAAGTACATTTCAGTTATTGCACGCAGTGTTAGCCAGGAAAAAAGGCTATGAGTAACATGTATGAATGCCAATGGTTGTTCTTAAGATGAGCTGTTTTTTTCTATGCACGTCTAATTTATGATATGAAATCTGTGCATGGCAACTTCTTTATTTACCACAAAAATTATGAATAAGAAAAATGTCACATTTGGCTTGCTACAAATCTGTACATACTGTAACTGCGTCAGAATATTTAAACAATTTTGTATTATCCAGTTTGTAATGTTTTATCTGTGAGGGACGTCTGTCAAATGATGTACCACAGATTAAGTACTAACCCCTCTGAATGAGTAATTTCTCTCGAGTTAAGAAATGTCCTTTTTATTCATTGTGCATATCTATTCTGTTGTGTCGTCATCAAATGAAAACAAACGGGAGTGTTTTTTTGTAAATCAATTCTAAACAAAAATCAAATGGACACGCTTCACAGCGGATCAAACAAAGTCCAATTCACTGTATGTTATTGTTCAATCTTGCCCTGACTATTTTCACTCGGAGATTGATAATGATGATGAAAATGATAATAATAACAATCCACTGACTGATCTTGTGTTTAATAATGTGCCTCACATTTTCACTACACAGCATTAGATTTATGTGCACCACACAGCCAGCCAGGGCTTGCCTGAGCATCAATGATGGGGATGAAGTGATTTTGTTGAAAATCACATTGGGCGCCAGACGACAAATATGATGAAGGTGTCAAAGATTAATTTAGTTTTTTTGGCGCCAAAGCTGGGGAATAAAAAATTAATCGAGGCACAAACAAGCGCCCCGCATGGTCCTGTATTAGATAAGTAGGCTAGCGATGCCATCCAATCTCAAGACGGCTCTCACACACACACATACAGTATGACATATCTGGCTGTGATAATGGAGTCCTATCACGCGGAAGAAGCACTGAGCGGCAGGACAACTCCCTACAGGACGAGTGCAGGCAGGCAGACTACTGGGGGCGTCGTTTGGAGCAGCGGAGCTCTCTGCCTTGGCACCGATAGTGACACTATTCTGGGCCTCTTGTCAGAATCATGATGGATCCCGGGCCGCGTCCGGTTACTGCTCCGCCTCTGGGAGAGGACGTGTCGTCACATCAGGCTGTTAGATGGCCCGTGGAGCTCCCGGGGCCGGGGCGGTGGCCGCTCTCAGAGGAACAGGGGGACGATGGAGCTGCGGAGCTCCGGGTAGTCGCTGAACTCCCGGGTGTAGATCTCGTGCTTCTCCCTCGCCCATATCGTCATTTGGATAAAGCCGACGAAGGCAAATATCGCCACTGGGGGGGGGGGGTACGTGTTAGTGTCCGTGTCTATAATCACCTTGTTAGGACACAGGACATTTGGTGAGGGCAGTGGCGTCCTACCTGGAACACACTGGGTCATGATGCTGAAACTAATCCAAGTCCCCACCTGGAGATTGTGCACAGTAACCAACACAACCGATTACACGTTCACTCCACAGAATAACAGTTGTGTTACGCAAACAGTATTTTGTTGTACAAATAAAAGTAAAATTCTTCGGTAGTAGTGCGAAACTCTAGTTTCCCCTTACCTCGTAGGTGTAATTTGGACAGGACACAAAAAAGAAGAGCCAAGTAAAGGGGTTTCTGTTTGGGTAAGGGATGCTCCTTGGCCTTGAACCTGTTAATAGGACAGGTCTGTGAGATGATGCGAGATGGAAAGATCTTCACACCATGCCAGCTGGGAGGCATTCAACATAGTTGGTCATGATCAGTGTATCAGTTACAAGTGCAAGCGTTCTACCTATTCATTTTCGAACATGGATTTACTATACGTGACAAAAAACATTTCATTTCTATGTTTTGGACCGACGGAGAGAGAGAGAGAGAGAGAGAGCACACGTGAATATAAAACGTCGACACACTCGGGCAATGATTTACCGTTGCAGCCAAAGTGATTCAGTGCCAGATGAATGGAGAAGCTTCCAACCTCACATAACTGCAGCAACAACAGGACAGTATTTCAGTGAGGTCCATGGCAGGCCCCAGGCTGAACACTAGGTAATTTAATGTAATCTGACTTCGAAAAAAAAAACAGCATGCTGAGAAGAACAAAGGCACACACCGCAAACACAGCCAAAGAGCTGTACACCTGAGGATTCCCATATGCTGTAAAACACATACAGTTTTCTGAGCACAGTAATGTAATCCATTAAATATGAAATAGTTGAGAGAATGAATAGACTCCAACTCACCTGGCGGCGTGTACAGGGGGTGGTTTATATAGTACGCTAGCCAGGCAGCAAATCCCCAGTAATAGAGACAGTTCTGGAAGGCAGTAGACGACATGTGCTCAGTGCTTCTCATCAATGTCATAGTCTTCAAAGACTCCGTGGTTTTGCTGTGAGCGGTGGTGCCAAAAAGCTCTGACATTGAGCTATTGTGCAACGTTTTCTTTTGTGCACAGACACCATATGGTCCAAGGCAAACACCTGCTCTATGCGGATTTAATTGTGTTTTCCGAAAAAACGCTGTCCAAGTGTGTGCAGGCAGTGCAAGCAGTGAGGAACCGAGGGTGTACCACGCTAAGCTTTTGACCTTTGACCCTGTGAACACTACACAAAACAAATGTCAAGAGTCCGTCAGCTAGATCCGCAATGCTGTATCGGATGTTGCTCACTACAAATCCTAGTACTGACCACTCAAAGCCATGGGCAATGCAAAAATATTTACCCACTAAATATTTACCCACGAAAGGGGTAGGGGGTCACATCTATCTAATTCAAATATCCTGTCAGACTATTGACCATAGTTTTAGTTGGATCTTATGATCGACCGGTAAAACATCTCATGCATGTAGTTTTACACCCAGATGGTGCTCTGAACCTACCCTCATGATGGTATGCAGTGGCAAGGTACCATGGGAGAACCGATGCACAAATATGGTCTCAACCAGACGTCTAACGTAATGGAGTGAGTGACACACACAGGCCAGCCTACAACCAAAGGGCACAACATTATATCGCAGTCAGTTTGAGTGGTGGTGACCTAGACCAGCGTTTCCCAACCGGTGTGTTGTGGAATTTTGGGAAAGTCACATTTGGGAAAGATAAACAAATCTTTTGCATTAAGTTTGATTCAGTTTTATATACATATTTTTCGAAAAGAAATGTGTTTATGCAAGCGTGCCGTGGGTTGGAAAAGGTTGGGAAACGTTGTCCTAGACATGCATACAGTCTCTCTATGGACCCCTACTCACTGGACCACAGGGAACGGACTGGTGGTGAAGTCGTGTGTTGCCAGGTAGATGTTTGGGAGACGGTAGTAGAAGAGCAGGTAGACGAAGAGGGGCCCGATGCATTCCACCAGGAACACCTGGGAGAGGTTTACAGACAGGGGGAAAAGGGGGATGGAGCCGTGGTTCTGGTTCAGCGACGACGGCAGATTGGATCGGATGTGTGTTTTTCTCACCATGGTCCATCCCAGCTGTGGGCCGAGGTCGTGAAGGAACATGGTGGCAGACGTTCCCACCGGAAGGTTTTCCAACACCTCGTCGTCTTTTAGAGATTTTCCATCTGGAAATTAGCAACCAAACACCTTGTATAAATCAGTATATTGATTTTCGACAGAAAACCCTTAAGAAACATTGGTGTATTTTCCAATATTTATTTTTTTCTAATAAGATGTTCCACAGACTCTTTCTGTAAATAGACGATATGGTCACATGTCCCGTGTTTATACTGTCTCAGTTGAGGTCGTATATTAGTTTTATTACAGCGGACGGGTGAAGACAGTTTTGGCTTTTAAACTCTGTATCCCGCTGTGCGAGGTGACATGATCGGAGCACCTCGTATCAGTGACCTCTTAGTAAGGCTTCCTCGGTCTGATCGTACGGGGTAAAATATCAGTGAACTGCTGCCCAGGTCACTGGCACAGAAACTGCAGACATAAACCTTGCAGCTGCTGTAGCTCTTTGGTTTCTTCAAAACATCCTCACGTTACAAGTATGTTGCTGTGGGTTTGAGTCTATCGCCTGTGTGAGCAATTTATTTTAATGAGTCTTTACATAGCTGCTTTCTAACTATTTCATTTTTTAAATGTAACCTTTGCGAAATCAGAGGGCACAATTATTAGTGCAATTTTGTTGAGGTGAAAACAAGCACTTACGGGGATGAAGGGTTAATGACTGTCTGGCTGGATACCATTTTGGGTCTGTAGTAGTCACAAAACAGACAATTGTTAAGCTAAATACAAATAAACTACACCATACAAAGCCATTGCACATGCAGCACTGCATTTCTCTATTCTATTTGAATCTAAAGAGAAACTGCTTTTGGGACCAGTGCTGAAGATAAAACATATCATTCAGGTTACTCTCAGTGCTTGTGTAGATAAAACACATCATGCAGGTTACTCACAATGTTTGTGTACGAGGCACTTGATCTCTCCTATGGTTGCATTTGGTTCCACCTGCCAACATGTGATTTAATGAACTGGAAGCAGGACCAATAAAAACAAACACAACACCCCTGCACCCCTGCCTGATTTATAAAAAGGCAATTGTTTCCAGGAGGGTATCTTGAATAAACGAGAGATTTACCTTGTCTAAGAAGCAAAGCTGCAACTTCCTGGAATCTAGAATCTCCACCTCAAAGAAAATATAATTCTTATCTTTCTTGGCTTCACCGGCCTTGAGTCCATGAATACACCTTGCCTTTAAAAACTGAGCTACTGTGTACAGATCCTTCAGGTCAAAAGAAGCCATGATGCTCCGAGTCACTGCAGGTGACTGTCAGAACGGGGCAGCCCGGCATCTACCAGTGTGTACGTTTGTTATACTGTACCTCGGCCGTGATGTGTTCATGACCGGGTTTGATGACTTCACAGGCATATTAGTTTTAGTGACATGAAGGGATTTGTGAAACCGTGAAGTGATCCAGCGAGCTAGTGGATACACACTGGCAAACCAGTGTGTGTTACAAAGAATCTTTTTAAGGGTCATTGATATTGTTTGATTCGAATCCAATTAAATAAACGTTTCAGAACGTCTGAAATTGAGGTCAATTGGTTTCATACTGTATAGTTGTCAAATTGTGTTTCTCGTTTATGAAATATATATACAAATATATTATACAAATACGTTTACTGCCTAAACATAGCCATTACATTCCTACAACACATCCCATAGATGATGCCTTCCGTCACTAACTTGATATGCTGTTTGTGTCACTTGGCCTACATCTGATACAGTTTGACACAGCACTCTTGCCAGGATGTTGCTGGATATCATGGGAAGGAAAATCAATTAATTTTAACACCCATCAGGCTGCCAACTGGAATCTAACAACGTACTGCACGCCATCATTACTTGTAGCAAGCAATTACACAAAAGTCTTATGTTTCTCTATTTGCACACAATAGTAAAGGCTCAAAAACATAGTCATAAAACCACAAAACGGATCTTACCTCAAAGAAAGCAACCCTGTTCATGGTCCTGCTTCGTCTATATTCGGCAGGCTTTCGGCACGGTGCCCCGTCCACAAAGTTGACAGCACTTTGTTTTCTGATCATTCTGCCCTTCTTCTACATCATGATGGAGGTTCATCCATTACCCCACAGTCCCATCTCGTCTAAAAGCACTGTAATGTAAAAGAAAGAAAAACGGAGGCAGGCTGGAAGAACGTGCCTCTTTGTCTATTCCAAATAGCTGGTCTGTGCACAAGGTCAGCGGTTTCCTGACCTAACCTAATCAACGGTTTTCCGTGTGGGAGTAAAATGCTCATTAGTCTAGAATGAATTGCCCTATTGATTATTTTTAAATCTGGTTTGCTTCCTCACTGCATTGTAAGTGTGATTCAATATAACTTGTATTTGTGGTTACACAAACTTTGATTGCTGGTTCGTTTAAAAATATTGCTTAAGGTGATTAACGTTGTCTCTAAGATGGTTGTATCCATCTTAACCTTCACCTCTAGAGGGCACTGTTAACTTTATTTTTTTTCAAATTATGGGCCTACTGTACATTATTGTGGGTTGAGTAGCACCTTTCTATCAGGGGCAAAACCAACAATAAAACGTAGAGCTGCAAAGCGCAAGATGTAAGGGAAATATCCCCCATAATCCATTCTCCTGCGACCTTTAGCATGACTGAGTAATCTATATGAGTTCTTAGTGTCTCACAAAGAAGCCTACTCATATCTACCTCCCAGTAGCAGCAGCTGCAGAAAGAGCAAAACCCCAGGGAAACCTTGCCCAAACATCTCCCTCACCCCCTCAACACTATTCCTATTCCTTCAGAGTAGCTCTTAAAAAATGTCTTCAGTGCTGTAAATATTCTAACACCAAATGGCAGAAGACTCCGTTGTTCATGCTCCACAGAATCCAACTCCATCTGGAATAACTTAACAAGTGAGGGGTTGAATTCAGCACGGGTTCCCCTCCCCCTGCCCCTAACATTGGTGATGTTAATTGCTGCCCCATGACACTTCACATGGCCAGCCCTGACTAAATGGATAACAGACAAAGCTGTAAAATATTCTGCTGCAGACAAAGTATTTCTGATTTCTTAATCAATCTTAATAGACTTGCGGCGAGCGCTTGTCTCCACCGCCATCCTCTAGTGTTCTGTTTCACTTCCCGCCGGAGCTCCCCTTCGGGTCATTTGCATATAGAGTGCACAGATAAAAATACCACTGTCTAAACGTGGACTAACTTGGGACTTAATGGAGGAAGACGCAACCCTGTTATTGGGTTAGATTGTCGTGGCAAAAGAGTCCGAAAGTTTCTCGTGGCAGCGGGGATGGCTTGAGACAGCTCTGTTTAGCATTGCTCCAAGGGGAATGTCGCTGTTTAGCTGTGTGGGTTTGCGTAGGCCTCAGGGAACGGAAAGAAGCAAACTTTGCAAGCTATGAATATATAATATTTTTTTATCTCCTTGGAAAAATGCAAAGTTTTACACTGATATTGGCTGCCAAACATTGCTAATGGCTAATACTATAAATATTTTATGTAGGTTCAAAAAGCCAACGTACTTTTAACAATCAAGCTGGCCCTTTGCACAGTACATTTGTGTATTCATATTTACAGCCTTATGACACAAATGTATGATCTAACAAACCCGATGAACTATGCTGTTGTTCCCCTCATCATGAGTTCTATATAGATCAAGGTGTTCCAGTGATGTGGTGAATCATTTGAGAAAATGACAAATCCACTCAATAGCTCCTTCACATTGGCGCTCAGGAGTGCGGTGGCTGTTTCCTAAGAGCTGCTACTTTGTAGGGAAAATCTAATGGCTTTCACATGGGTCGCAGAGAAAAATATGAATAAGACTGATCAGCAGGCGCTCAAGAGAATTTAGGAACTGTGGTGACGAAGAACATGAAATGGGCTCGTGTCACTCAAGACATTAAATGTACATGGAGGAAAAAATGGCCACCTCTATGAAAACTCTTTGCCTGCGTGGCAAAAGTGCAGAGCTGTCAATTACAGTGGCCAGCATGCCTGCAGTAATAAGACCCATGGAACGAACCATATTCAGCTCTGAATGGCCAAATCAAGGGAAGCCTGCGGCTTGAAGAGAAGCATTGAGTTTGTGCTGAGAGGCCTTACCTGTCACAAAGACAGGGAGAGAGAGAGAGAGAGAGAGAGAGAGAGAGAGAGAGCGAGAGAGAGAGAGAGAGAGAGAGAAGCTCTGCAAAAGCAGCCTGCATGGTGATTAGCACTGGGGTTACGCTGTTTAGAGAACTTTAATGTGCACGGCAGGAGCAACGCTCAATCACCCTGCTAAACGTAGAGCAACCTGGCACCAGCATTCATTTCCATCCACCTGAACAAGCACTGCTGAGTGGAAGGGAAGTGACGGCCCTCTAGACTGTCTCTCTTTACGGTTGAATCTAGTGTGGGGGGACATGAGGGGTGGGAGTGTCGTCAGTTCAGTTCACGCCGAGCCCACGGCAAATTTTTACGAGACAAAAATAAGCCGAAGGCTCCACTGGATCAGAGCGTAGATCAACCTAGATACATAAAATTACTATAAGTGTCGTTTTCCCAAAGAGCGGTCCCACAAAAATGAATTACCCAAAGTTATTTCTTTTTAGGCCACTGCCTCCCTCTAAGTAGTCCTGCTGACTAATGAGGAGAGGCCTGCCCGTTGTTTCTGTCAGCAACTCACCACATAAAGGTCGCTGTGAATATGGGAAAAAAAAGAGTATTTCTCTCACTTAATCTCTCCTTTTCTCCTTTCTTAACCCTTGGCGCTCATTCCTTGTGAGAATAAGTGTCATCCCTCTTTACATTACAAATGCCGAGGTCATGCCGCAGATCAATCCGCGAGCCTCTGTGCCAGAAAGCTAATTTGAAAGGAGTGTCTACTCCGCTATGCTGGGACATGCTCCGCTGTCACTCAGAGATCCCTCCTGGCCAGTCCTACCTTCCCCCACCTGCCTTAGAAGCCCACAGTCTACCTGGCCCCTCCTCCAGCAGGAGCTGTCAATCTGTACACTATGGCCCGCGGGCCTCCCAGTCCGTCGTGGTGAGAGCTCGTCTACAGGCCCGGGTCATGGTCAGTGTAAGGTCACATGGTCATGCCTGAGACTGGTTGAGGTGTGGGGAAGAGGAGTCACTCCTATGCTTTCTGGGGGCCGTCACTAATGGAATGGAAATGGAATGGAAAATACTTTATTAATCCAGGGGGAAATTGTCGTATCATCGTTTGGCCATCAAACAATATCAAAAAACTAAACTACAAATTAGAAATCAAGTAATGAAAAACACACTCAACAATAAAGAAAAGTTCAGTTCAGATCAAGAATAAACAAAAGAAAATAAAAAAATTGAATAAATAAACCTACTGTAAGAGACCGATCACATCATGACTATCCCAATGGTGCACACGCAGAAGAAGGCACAGTTTAAACTCAGTCATATTAGGCTGACGAATAGGCTCTATGGGAGTATGTCAGTGCTAAGTTAACAAGCCCAATCGTTGACAGGGTTATAGAACCTGTTGAGGTAAATGGGCGGAGGCCGCGGGGCAGATGGATGGAGGGATTGATGGCACGCTAGGGAAGTTTGGGATGCCCTGCTTGAAGCTACCTCCGCGACCCGACCCCGGATGACGATTGGACTGTAAGAGGCAGTTTAAACCAATCGTTGACAGGGTTATGGAACCTGTTGAGGTAAATATGGATTTGATGCACGCTACCAGGAAGGATTGGAGGCACCTGCGGGATACACAGCAAGACAAACAAGATGTCTCACATAGAAACACAAAGTAACCCTGCCTGGCGGTTTAGACTATCATTTTACTCCAAGAAATGGCCAACCTGCTCATGTGTACAAACAACAATACAATTGTTATTCTGCAGTTGTATTTTGGGATTACTGCAACAGGTATGCAATTTTGAGTGGTATCAATTCAGGTGCAATTATTCCAAAATGCCAAATTGACAAAACCAAAGTAAAACCAAGCCTTTATCTTTGCCGCCTATATTTGCCTGCTATAAATAGGTTGACAACTTAGTACCTTTTATAGCCTACTGTGTGGTGACAATTCATTCACTGAGATGGGAGGGTATGACCTGACTCCGATCCCTGGTCGTGGGTTAGTGGAAAACTGACATTTCCACAGCTCATTTATTGCTACGTGGCTTAATTGTCAATAATCACTCTGAGCGGCGTTATGAAGCGACGTTTGGAGAGGGTGAGAGGAGGAGCTGGCAAACTTTGCCCTGCTCCCTGTGAGATGGGGGGCACGGTGAATGCCTGCTCGTCGGTGGTAATGACTCACACCGGTAGTTCACATTTCCGGTGCCGCTGTGGCTGGTGAGCAGGAGGGGTCACTTGGCTGATAGAAAAAGGACGACCTGCTCTTCCAGCTACTGATAATAGATGAAATGTTAAAACACAATGACTGTCTGGAGTTGTAGCACAGACATCAGGGACATGGCTAGTGCCTGTTGGACTTTTTGGGGAAAACAAATTAGCTGCTATTTGGTTTCTGTTTTAACCCCGAACAAGATCCGTTTTTGACGAGTACCTGTCCGCAAATAAACACAATTACACAGCGTGATGTATCTAACGAGGATTGAGATGAAAGACTAATCTCCTTTGTTACAGCCTCATAAAAAACAAGGTCCCCCTGTGTTTACTTCCATCAGTCAGAGTAATGATTTCCGTCCTCACGCTCCCCTTGTTTTCTACATATCGACTCGTGGCGAAAAATCTGACTGATTAGATGCCTCCTAAAAGCATCCCTCTCTTCCAAATACTTTTGTTCAAACAGACATGTCGCCGATTTCGACCTAAGCTAAGGTTTGCTCAGTCACTGTTGCTCACGTCGTCTCATGTCATCTCCTTTGGAACCATCATGAAAAAGTGTGCCTTTTCAGTTAAACAGTTATATCTTTATATCTCTTTCTCTCTCTATCTCTCTCTCTCTCTCTCTCTCTCTAGAAAGATCTATATATCTATATATGTCTTTGTTATCACCAACATAATATAGCATGTATCTAATAAAATAACATGGACATAAAGCCTATTTGATACTGTGGCTCCATTTATACAACTGCCCTCACCAATCAGCGTACTGGTCTGGACATGAGTTTATCTCTATATACAACAGATCTGAACATCTCGAGTCCCTAGCTAAGTGACCTTGAAAGACTGACTTGGCTACTGATCATAAACAAAGGCATAGCCCAGCAAGAAACAGATAAGACCTGCAGGACAGTCTGTCAGAGGATCATCTGTGGGTGGTCAGCGGTCCTGGTGTAACAATTTCTGCTCTGTGAGTGTATGTGTGTGTGTGTGTGTGTGTGTGTGTGTGTGTGTGTGTGTGTGTTTTTGTGAGTGTGGGAGGTGTGTTCGTGTGTGTGTGTGTGTGTGTGTGTGTGTGTGAGTTTGTGTGTGTGTGTGTGTGTGTGTGTGTGTGTGTGTGTGTGTGTGTGTGTGTGTGTGTGTGTGTGTGTGTAGGTGAGGGTTTTTCTGGTCAGGAGCTCTCAACCCCCACAGAAATGTTTCGGACGGGTAGAGCAGCTGGGTATCACACACACACACACACACACACACACCACACACACACACACACACACACACACACACACACAACAGCATAAACATACTCCTTGAAAAATACAGTCATTGCTTTTGCCTTTTGAGCAGAATGAACAAAGTTTTGGGTTTGAGTCCTCTGTCATGTCTCTTTTCCTTAGGGAAGGTTACTAATATGACCAGAGGGCTTTTCTTGAATCATTGACTCAGAGCAAAATTTCACCAGCCACATGAACTTGATAATAAAATCGCCAAACTATCACTTAAAAAAAACATAGCAAGACTCAGAGGACTCATGTCCCAACAAGATTTAGACAAAAATAATCATGTCTTTATTACCGGTAGGCTGGACTACTACTGTAACGGTCTGCTCTCAGGCATTCCTAAAAAAACGCTTAGACGTCTGCAGCTTGTTTAGAAAACGCTTTTTCAGACTTTAAAGAAAGACTAAACAATATGAACATATTGGACCAATTCTGAAATCACTTCACTGGCTCCCAGTGCAGAGGGCAGAGGATTGACTTTAAAATACTATTACGCACCCACAAGTCACTAAATAATTTGGGCCCAAAATACCCTGATCAGAACCATGTCCAATTAAAGGTAATTTAACCGCACAGTTTTGGAGAAAATTAAATTAAAATGAAGTAATTTTACTGTACAGTTTTGGAGACAATTAATGGGAAAGTCACCTAAATTGACTTAATTGAACATTCATATTTTACTCACATTCAAATTCTCATAAAAACCTTTCCTTTAGAGGTCTGCTCAAAATTTCAACGTGGTCCTGTTCAGGATGACCCTGACTAGGACCATCTACAATATGAAATTTAAATTTTTAGCAAAACCCCTAAGGAAAGGCTTGTATGACAATTGTAATATGAGCAAAACATGAATATTACAATGCAATGTAAGGTGACTTTCCCTTTAATTTTCCCCAAACATGGTCAAAGTCCCCCTGAAGATAAATAAATATAAAATCTGTCAACTTCAATGGCAGTGGGAGGGTGTAACATTTGATTGGCCGGTCAATTTCAATCGATTGCTTTTGCCTGTTGTTGCGGCTTCGAAGTGAATGCTTCTCGCCATCATGATGGACATATTGACATAGAAATAGTTGGCGTAATGTCCGCACTAACTACGACAGCGAACTAACAAGGACTCATAGAGAGCTAGGCCTATGTTTGTAAACAAAAGCCCTAGCAACAATTCTGAGTTGCGGCAACACTTTTGAGTGGGAGAAGATGCCTTAGAGCTATTGTGTTTGGGAAAACCAACATATTTAATTATTTAATTGAACATTTCACTTTTTATTCATTTAATTATTTAAGATCGACACAATCCCGTAACTGCACGAGTAGATGCGCATGAAAATCCAAGCGGCGGCTGGCTGGACCGTGTTATCACAGATGACAGCTCACTTGACGCAGTGGTCATCTGGAACAAGTCTGACAACCGTCCCCAGAGTTAAAACCCTTAAAGGCGCAGCAGTGTTTAGCTACTATGCAACAAATAGCTGGAACCAATTTAGGCCTAGAGGTCTGTGACTTGCTCCAAGCCTGACTACTTTTAAATCCAGATTAAAAACGTATTTGTTCTCTTTTGCATATCAGTGGGAAATCACCCCATTGGAGTTTTGTCTCCTTACAGGCCAGAAACCTAGAAGCAGCCAGAGAATTATCCAGTCTCTAGGGGCTATGGCAGCTCGTGGCCCAGTGGCAAGTGTGCTGTATGTCAGACGAATACTGGCAGAAGTAATAAACCTCCATCGTTGTAGTAGCCACAAAAAGATTGTTAGGTAGAATCTTAATGAAGTGCAGTATATGCTAGAGGTATACTGGTAGTAGCCACAAAAAAGTCGTTAGGTAGAAGCTTAACAAAGTGCAGTATGCCAGACGTAAGTAATTAACCTACATCGTGGTAGTACACACAAAAAGTTGGCTAAACTGCTTATTCTTAGCAATTTCATTTTCTCTTATTATTTTGTTTCTCGTTTCTTTTAATGGTCTTTTGTTGTCTTCCTTGTAAGTTTCTGCTTGCCTGTGTAAAGCATGCTAGGAACGATGGAGGTTTATTACTTCTGCTAGTATTCGTGTATAAGTGTATGAAATGTGCTATACTTACAGCGCATCCGGAAAGTATTCACAGCGCTTTACTTTTTCAACTTTTTTTAAGCCAGGGATTGGCCAGAAATCCTGCACTGTTTAAGGTTTAGATTAATCTGTCAATTTATTAAATGTAAACCAAGGAATACAATTAACGTAGGAAAGGAAAAACAGACAACCTATCCACTAAATAATCAAATCAAATCAATATTATACAGTGCATCCGGAAAGTATTCACAGCGCTTCACTTTTTCCACATTTTGTTATGTTACGGCCTTATTCCAAAATTGATTAAATAAATTTTTTTCCTCAAAATTCTACACACAATACACCATAATGAAAACGTGAAAAAGGTTGAGATTTTTGCTAATTTATTAAAAATAACTAACTAAGAAATTACATGTACGTAAGTATTCACAGCCTTTGCTCAATACTTTGTTGATGCACCTTTGGCAGCAATTACAGCCCCAAGACGTTTTGAATATGATGCCACAAGCTTGGCACACCTATCTTTGGGCAGTTTCGCCCATTCCTCTTTGCAGCACCTCTCAAGCTCCATCAGGTTGGATGGGAAGCATCGGTGCACAGCCATTTTCAGATCTCTCCAGAGATGTTCAATCGGATTCAATTCTGGGCTCTGGCTGGGCCCGTCAAGGACATTCACAAAGTTGTCCTGAAGCAACTCCTTTGATATCTTGGCTGTGTGCTTAGGGTCGTTGTCCTGCTGAAAGATGAACCGTCGCCACAGTCTGAGGTCAAGAGCGCTCTGGAGCAGGTTTTCATCCAGGATGTCTCTGTACATTGCTGCATTCATCTTTCCCTCTATCCTGACTAGTCTCCCAGTTCCTGCCACTGAAAAACATCCCCACAGCATGATGCTGCCACCACCATGCTTCACTGTAGGGATGGTATTAGCCTGGTGATGAGCGGTGCCTGGTTTCCTCCAAACATGACGCCTGGCATTCATGCCAAAGAGTTCAATCTTTGTCTCATCAGACCAGATAATTTTGTTTCTAATGGTCTGAGAGTCCTTCAGGTGCATTTTGGCAAACTCCAGACGGGCTGCCAAGTGCCTTTTACTAAGGAGTGGCTTCCGCCTGGCCACTCTACCATACTCTACTCTACCATTGGTGGATTGCTGCAGAGATGGTTGTCCTTCTGGAAGGTTCTCCTCTCTCCACAGATGAACGCTGGAGCTCTGACAGAGTGACCATCGGGTTCTTGGTCACCTCCCTAACTAATGCCCTTCTCCCCCGATCGCTCAGTTTAGACGGCCGGCCAGCTCTAGGAAGAGTCCTGGTGGTTCCAAACGTCTTCCATTTACAGATGATGGAAGCCACTGTGCTCACTGGGACCTTCAAAGCAGCAGAAATTTTTCTGTACCCTTCCCCAGATTTGAGCCTCGAGACAATCCTGTCTCAGAGGTCTACAGACAATTCCTTTGACTTCATGCATGGTTTGTGCTCTGACATGCACTGTCAACTGTGGGACCTTATATAGACAGGTGTGTGCCTTTCCAAATCACGTCCAATCAACTGAATTTACCACAGGTGGACTCCAATTAAGCTGTAGAAACATCTCAAGGATCAACAGTGGAAACCGGATGCACCTGAGCTTAATTTTGAGCTTCATGGCAAAGGCTGTGAATACTTATGTACATGTGATTTCTTAGTTATTTATTTTTAATAAATTTGCAAAAATAAAAAAAAAACTTTTTTCACGTTGTCATTATGGTGTATTGTGTGTAGAATTTTGAGGAAAAAAATGAATTTAATAAATTTTGGAATAAGGCCGTAACAGAACAAAATATGGAAAAAGTGAAGCGTTGTGAATACTTTCCGGATGCACTGTATAATATTGATTTGATTTGATTATTTAGTGGATAGGTTGTCTGTTTTTCCTTTCCTACGTTAATTGTATTCCTTGGTTTACATTTATTAAATTGACAGATCAATCTAAACCTTAAACAGTGCAGGATCTCTGGCCAATCCCTGGCTTATCTAGCTATGATTAGGTCAAACCTGACACACAGACAAAGGCCAGGGAAGCTCATTTGCTCTGTGATGAAATGTTCTCATGCAGCTCATTGAAGAGAAATACTTATGTCTATCAAATTAAAGTACAAAATATACTCTATAAAATATATAGAGTAATATTGCTACAAACGGTTATTACCAAGAATTGTAATAATTGCAACAATTTGTTACCAAACATTTTTCAAGTAAATACTCAACATCATTATTTTTCCAAAACAATTATACATTTATTTCCATAATATCCTGCTTGGTAAGTTGCGTATCAGCTGTATAAATGGATCATGATTATTGTTACAGAAAATGAAAATTAGATTGTTGCCAATACAAAATACACAATTAGACTGTAAATGCTATCCAGATAGCCGACATTCATGCACGAGAGCTGCTCTCATTTGAACGACAAAACATATTGTACTGAATAAGGCATACTCTTTTATGTTTTTTCAAATTCAAGCTATACTAGGTACAAAAGCAAATTTACAGTACAGGTACATCATGTACACAACAGGTACACAAACAAACAACCAACCAACCAGCCAAACAAACAAACAAACAAACGAATGAATAGACAAACAAACGAATAGACAAACAAACAAACAAACAAACAAACGAATAAATGAATAAAGTGTCTGATACAACTAAATACATGGAGTCCAATGACTGAGGCCTCTCTCTCTCTCTCACGAGTCGTCGTCGGTTTTGATGATGTGGAACAAGGTGACGTTGAACAGCACCTGGTGGCCGTTGTTCCAGCCGTAGAGGGCGCGCTCCCGGGCGTTGTAGTCCAGCATGGACATGTGAAAGTACTGGTTGTGGAAGGGGATGTCCGTGTACTCGTAGCTGGACGTCTTGGTGGAGTAGGCGTAGTAGACCTTGGCTCCTGTCAGGTGGGAGTTGGTGATGTACAGCGTGCCGCAGATCATGAAGGACTCGCCGGCGTTCCGCTTGGAGTACTCTGTGTTCCAGGTGCCGAGGATCTGCAGTGTCTCGGGGTTGAGCTGGCTGACGACGATGTTGCCCGCGTTCTGATTGGTGGCGTAGACGGCCCACAGGCCCAGCTCATCGGCCATCAGGTCGATGTCGGAGAAGCCCCCCCAGGTGTAGGGGTAGACGTTGTGGAAGCCGGCCAGCTCCAGGGCCCGCTGCGTGACCACGCGGCCCGTCTCGAAGCTGTAGCGCACCACGATGTTGGACTGCATCTTGTTGTAGTACAGAGAGCCGTTGTACACCACGTGGTCGGTGCCGGCCCACTTGAACGGCAGGTTGTAGGTTTTGGCGTCCGCTCCTGCCACAAAGTCTGCCATGGACTTGTATTCTTTTACGATCTTGTTGTTGGTGTAGCTGTCCATATACCAAACCTGGTAAAAGAATGATGACAACAGACAAAACAATCATATTCATCATAATGTACATAGGTATATTGTGATTATATATATATATATATATATATATATATATATATATATATATATATATATATATATATATATATCATATATATATAGATATATTTTATTATATTATATTATATATAATATATAACTTATTGTTCTTATTAATATGATGTATCTGCTCCCACAACAAAAATGCCAAAAAGTATACAAGAAGTAGAAAAAAGTATATTCTAACACACACACACACACACACACACACACACACAGCTCACCCTGTTGTTATTGGGGGAAGCCTGTGGATCAGTCATCCACGCTCCAAACCTGGTCCCCGAAGTCTTCACTGTCACTGGCCCTGTGATTTTCATCAGCTTCCCACACGCTGGGAACACGCAACAAACGCCATTTCCAATCAGATGCAGTGATACAACGAACCATACCATCAGAAGCTAACATCACCAATACCTTCACATCAAAATCTGCTGGCTTTTAAACAGCACTTTTCCCCGTACATAAACAAATAATAACAGTGTTCAATAAAAGCCTTTATAATCCTAACGTCCATGAAAAGCAGGGTAGAGACCACTCTGCTTGTCACAACTAGCGGTCTTCACTGCCAGGCCGCGAGGACTCACTGAGCTTGCCCATGCAGTTGCGGAGCCGGCCCTCCAGGCTGAGGACCCTCTGCTGGAGCTCCTCGTAGTCGTAGGCTCCCATCTCCTCCTGGATGGCCGTCAGCACCGCCGACAGGTTCCGGATCTCCTCTTTGAACTGGGAGATGAGCCGCGCGTCCGTCTTGTACTGCTCCAACACCGGGATCAGCGGCTGCAGGGCCTCCATCTTCTCCTGGAGCTCCTGTTTGGAGGGGTGGGGTGGGGTGTGTGGGCGAGGTGGTTTGGTTGGGTGGGTGGGTGGGGTGGGTGGGTGTGTGGGGTGGGTTGGGTGAATGGGTTGGATGGGTTAGGTTGGTTGGGTTGGGTGGGTGGGTGAGAGACATGAGGAATGAACAATGCATTGCCCGTCGCCGTCATTTTTTGTAATTATTATTATCATCACAGTCATTGTTGCCTTTTTCATAATCCTCTTACTCATCACCTCCATAGTCATCATCACCATGATCATTATAGGCTATCCATGTGAGGAAAATGTCCTTTGGACCTGATGTGTGTGTACGTGTGTGTGTGTGTGTGTGTGTGTGTGAGTGTGTTTGTGTGCAAGATTTCGATTATCTCCGTTGACACACTAATCATGGTTGTATATTAGATTGTCTGGTTGTAGTTTACATTCCATACCTGAAAGTTCTTGGTGACGAGTGTTTTTCTGTCCGACTCCATTTGTCTGAACTTGGAGCGGATGCCTTTGATCTGGCCCTCCATCCTCATCACATACTGAAAGTCTCTCTGTGTTCTCAGGTTCAGCACCTCGATGGACTGGGACATATTCTGCACCTTTGGAGAAGAGCAAATTGACAGCGCATGGATTTCCTGTCGCCCGCCAGATTAAAACGTCCCCTTTGTGCTCCGATTTCCCAGCGATGAGCCCAGGAACATTTTCACCTCGGCTGTCATTTGTCTTCGCCACCAGGGGGACGGAGAGGGAGGACGGA
>JAPMUY010005493.1:52500-70000 GCA_026901105.3 Galaxias olidus
CAACTCACACTCACATTCACACCTACGGGCAATTTAGAGTCACCAATTAACCTGCATATTTTTGGACTGTGGGAGGAAACCCACGCAAACACGGGGAGAACACACAAACTCCCCACAGAAAGACCCTTGGGTCAGGTGGGGATTGAACCCAGGACCTTCTTGCTGTGAGACAACAGTGCTGACCACCGAGCCACCGTGCTGCCCCTAAAGAAGTCTTTGGATCAAACACAAAGGGCCGCGTCCAAACCGACTTAGCAGTCAGAAAACACAAACGCGTTCCGATGAAAGGGTTTTGGCTTACTTTTCAGTCTGGAACTCCAACATCCGCCATCTCCACTTGACCATCCCTATTTAAAAATGTCTCATCCCTTTTTGTGGCAGAATGCTCTAGAGAAAGTGTGAAAAAGATATACTTATACAAAGATAAGTACTGAAGAGAAGTGTTCTCGCCCGCCGAGAGTGTTTCAGGGCGTGTGCACTCCGCTATGAGGCCGGGCCATTGGCTGAGTGTGAACGGGGTACAAACGGCTGGCTGCTCTGTTGTGGCGGGACCAAAGCTGAAATATGCCTGCTTCTCTGTGTGCGGCGCGGCAGTAAGCGACCGAGGAAGATTCTGTTACGTTTTCACGGCGGGCCTGAAAGGCTTTCTGAAGAGGGACAGTCAGCCTCTCTGATCTATCACTGTGAAAACGCTCTCTCCTTTCCGTCTCGACGCACACACGCCGCCACTTCCCCGTCGTATTCATACTGTACCGCTCCGAAGCCAAGGGCGGATGCACTCGGAGAGGGGAGTTTTGCATGGGAGATTGTTCAGCCAGCTGGGTGTGTTTTGTTCGTGGCAGTGGTAAAGACTTTCTGACTCAGAATGTCAATGGAACCCCCACCCCCCTGCCCCCGAACCGCCCTTCCCTTGGTTTCTACCTATAAATAATCACTGAACAGTTACTTTAAAGACCCATCTGAATCACCAAGAGAGCCCGTTGAAACCAGATTAATAAGAATGATATCCAGGAACATGTGATCTTGTCCAAATATCTCGATCATGGGTTCCATGGCATTTTCCATCTTGCAGTCTTGCGTTATTCGTAACGCATAGATTTGGTGTATATATTTTTTTTTTATTATTATAATTTTTTTTAAGGATTTAAACATTATTGGACACAGTACATGATTACTACAGAATGTTATTACATTTATTAAAGAGGTGTGTATGCATGAGTCCATTAAAACATCCCTGGCAACCTGTAATAACAGACCTATGTGGTTTAAGTAGGCAAAGAAAGGCTGTCATACAGAAAAGGTAAAGAAAAAGAGCACTCACTTTCATTTCATTTTGAAATATACAAAAATGTTCAACCATACTTTCTGAGACTATGACAAAAATCATTAGAGGCTAAGCTTTAGTAGGCTATACAGCATCATCTAGTCCTCCTCATGGAAATTAACAAATGATTAGACTTCTACACCAACTAGTTTAACAAAAGACCATTGGTTAATCTTTCATTTAGCTCGTCATTTCAAGTGTGTTAAAAACATGCAGCAAGATTTTGGTCTCGACGGACAATCAACAGACATTTACCAACACACTCAAATAAAAAGTAATGAATTAGTGGGAATACTGTGGTTGCGTAGCAGCATATCTTGTCAATAGCTTTTAAAAAAGGTGGGTAAAACTCACCGCTGAAGGGCAGTATCCAAAAAGGAGAAGAAATAGCAGCGGATTCAGCTCCATGGACAGCGTTCTCATTCTGTTCCAAACAGTTTCGCTTCTTTCGCGATATATTTACTCAAGTTTCTTCGGTTTAGCAGTGCCAACGAAACGAGAATTTAATATTTGTTTTCTACTGGATGACAGCAAGGGTGGATGGACTCTCATCCCCGATATGAGCGCGCATGCCATGTGGCCAACGGGAAAGAGATCGCTCGTGACCGCGAGCTGAAAAAGTTTGAGGCCGCAGTGGGCAATCCGCACTGCCAAGGGACTAGAAAGTCGGATATGACATCATTTTATAGGTTGTTATTATGCAACTTTCATTCCCCCCAAAATTGTGTAAGTCTTCCTTTTACAACCCCCCTGCATTAACAGTATGGGAGCATTCGCAGAGCATATTGGAACATATAAATCGGAAATAAGGTGTGCTAGTGTGTATGTGTTTGCGTGTCTCTGTGTGTGAATGCATATGTGTTTGTAAAGGTAAAGTAGACCACATCTGAAGTGCTAAAAATGAACAATCAGGTCCCTGCCCCACCTGATGCTAGGGAAGTCCACCAGGTTGTAGAGTACATAGTGGGAGTGTCCCTTCGTTGCAGGAGTCACCTTCTCTATTGCAGGAATTGCTGGCACTCCAATCAATGCTTCTGTTCATCAAGTCTAAGAGTCTGTGTGAAAGGGGGCTTGCAGGCAGGCTGTCTCCGAGGCTCACTCCATTTAAGTCATCTGGGGATAGAGCGGTATACTGGACTGTGCAGCAGAACAGTTTCAAAAAGTGGCACTTGAGTTTGTAGTCACTGCTTCATTTCTTAGTAAAGAGATATGATGTCCTTGGCAAATTTGAACGTGGGTTTTTGTTAGGCATGGTGTGCATGCTTAATTGGATTAGTTTCACTCTCTCAAGCGATAGCAGTTGTTTTTCTTTCTTCCAAATTACTCTTGACACATGACGAGAACGGCTTACTGGATAATTGCAACCGAGACAAGATTATTTTAATAATGGTACATGCATTTTAACTATTAACGTTTCCCAAAATATAGCAAAAAATACTATACTACAATTAAAATAATAGGAGGCCTTGATAGTATTGTAGCAAAGGGTTATGTAATGAAGATCTGATCATGTTCGATAATCACAATGTTTGGCTATGTAATGGAATTATAATATCAGGAGTGCCAACGGAACAATGTCAAAATAAGCCATTTACCTCATGGAATTATTTTTCGCTTTCATTTGTGCCCTGTTCTTTAGTGCAATCGAACAAAAATCCTTTCAGCAACCTTGTATTTGCAGATGACAAGGTAGGAGGAGGTTGCAAGAGGACCATCAGAAAGTGTTTCTAAGAAAATGCGGGTTTGAGAAACACACAATAGCAATTTGTCTTCGCACCAAGAAGCCATTGTCCACCTTGCAAACGAAGAAACAGGTGTGTGTGTGTGTGTGTGTGTGATTATCTTAGAGGGGAACACATATCATTTTCACCAGAGAGGATTATGAGCAAACGAACAAACAGATTCAATATTACTCATCACCACCACGTGTGACTTCTGGCTTTGATTACCATATGGAGGCTTCTTGCCATCGTGGATGAAATCGACTCATGGACTACCAGATGCTGTGATTCACCCTGTAAAAAACAAAGACACGGTTTTAAAACCATAAAAAAAAAACTAAAAAATACAGCTACAGTAAGTGTGTCTGATCCGAAGCAAAGCCACAGCAGAGCATGTCAGCTGTGGCTATTTCTTCTTCTTCTTCTTCAGTTCATAGAGCTAATTCATGGCAAGGACGCCCACTGAAGGAGCATAAAAAGTAGAGAAACCGGATGTCCTCCTATAACGTAGGGTGTCTCATCCAAGAATCTGTCACACGGTGGTGGCAAGCATTGTGCTTGTCAATAGATTGCTCAGTAAGATCTCTCTCTAAAATAGACCCGGTGATTTTACAAGCGTCGTTAGGAACTGTGTAACCTGGACACTGTGCCCTCCTATCCCATTGAAGCCAAAAACATCCGTTTGAAAGACGATTCCCACTTGACTTGTGCTTGCGGTTTACAAACCACAGGGGTTATCCTCGAACACGTTAGAAAGTATTGGTTAGCTATTCCCCTGGATTAACCAGTAATATAGACAGCATATATTTATTTTTTTCAGTTTAAAATGCTTTGTTTCTGCTATACAGTATCAGACTAGCTAATCTCTCTGAGCCGTGAAAAGGGGAAGTCTTCACTCTCTGTGTGTGTGAAATTTTGCAGTATAGTAGTTGTTGGGTGTGGTCCAGTGTGTCAAACTGATTCTGGGAGAAACAAGTGGTTTCGATCACCTACTACAAAAAGATATTGTCATTGATCCGGCGAAGCGTCAAAAGGAAGTTGTGTACAAATGTATTGCGACAACTCCGACTTTTCCCTCTCTTCTCATCAGAGTACATTGGGATCTGTATGTATCATTTCAAGTGAATGTAATCCATCACGATGTGCATTTGGCAAAGTACCAGCATTTATTTCACTTTGACACAGGTTGCAAACAAAGATACACAGGTTTGAAAGCCCTTTGTTGTTTTGCGTTCAAAGAAAGAGAAGAAGCTAATAGGAAAATGGCACCAGTCATTATCTGTGACAGGAGGCGAGGGAAAGAGATGACCAGGGAAAAGACTGCCAGGGTAGAAGCACACGATGTCTAACACTTGTAACCACTCATCTCCTTGATCTGAAGCATTATGGAAAGTTATATGTGAAACACAGAAACAGGAGGAAAGTACTAACATCAATCTCTGCAAAATGATAGTGAACAATACAGCCATTCGATCCAACATTGTTCAGAATCCAGTTTTAATATTTTTGAATGATCCATCCAAAGCACAAGAACAGTTTTTTTTTTTTAAGTTACAATGGTGCCTAAGGGGCAATCTTGCGCATTCACAAACAAACTGAACAGGAGTTACACAAATACTGTAGGACCTTTCTTTGTAAAAACTCTTCCTATATAATCAGCCCAATTGAATATCCAAGGGTATATACAGGAAATAAAATCCTACTAGATCATTTATCTCAAGCAATTGAGGTATACCATCTGGAATCATAGGAATCTATCATACAAAATAAGGTCACATTGATGTTACGTTGACACAGCCTTTAGCCATTGCTATTTTTCCTTTCCATGATTGATAATGGTTTGATAATGTGCACACAATGCGCTATAGAAAAAGAGAAAATAGGAATACAACCAAAATAAATCTTGATTTGAATTGGATTCAATATTCCAGTAGAGAGATCTTCTAGATAGGGTCAAAAAGGTCCTGAATGAAGTGCTTATGGTGGTCAATATTTACAAAAGGGACTCTTCATAATTACAAATGAATTGTTGTCACTAACTCTTTATTCAAAGACAAGATAGTACTCTTAATTAGTTCTCAAAAGACATTTAACAAAAACAAATATATTTATTGCAAATTTAATTCTATATAGTTTACCAACATTTAGAGCTGGTATACATGCACGTTTTTGAGAGTGGATTCAGAGAACAGTATTGTACAAAATAATAATAATAATTACAGTTTATCAAAATGTACTTTTTGTAGCACCTTGGTGTTTCGTGTGTCTGCACAAAAGCACCTCTGTGGTTGTATTTGGAGCAGCACCTGGAGCAGCCAGACAGGGAGGCTGGAGGAGGGCAGGGGGCTGAGGAGGAGGGTGGGCTAGGGAGGATGTGGTTTAGGGCTTGGGGCTGAGTGGGTCCTCCCTCTGTTGCTGAAAGTGCGCCACTGTCCGCCACGGCATTAAATGTCCTTTTCCTGATGTCACTCCCATTACAAGTTTAAGTCATGTGATTCTTTGCCCTACAAGGGCAAGGAGTATTTTTCCCCTGGACAACGCCAACGCGACAGGGCGTCGGGGCACTCGCTCTTCTCCGGTCTCGAGTGGGTCTTCGTGGTATTAAAAATAAAAATAAAAAACACAGGTTTGTTTCGCGAGGAGAGAGGAGGCGAGAGGTGTCGGGTCTCCGCTTGCTGGTGTGTGTTAGTGTGTGCGTACCCGTCGACCCTGTCCATCAGCGGGGAGGGGGGTGTGTCTAGCCGAGGAAGCAAACGGGACCGACCTCGAAGCCGAACCTCTGGTTGGAATCCCCAAAGTCATTCAGCATCACGTCGATGATGGGCACCTGGTCGATGCGCGGGGTGTTGATCTCCAACACTGACTTGGAGTAGCCCTGCTTCAGCTGACAGGAGTGAGGGGGGAAAAGATGGATACGGGTTATGCACTGCTCTAAGGGGCTACTCGGGCCAACTGCTTATATTTCCCACAGACATTCGTTCCCCCACATCAACAGAAATGTGCAGCCGCCGCAGTGCGCATACCGAGCATCCGTCGGACAGGGCCTTGATGAAAGGGTTGTTGTCGTAGGACATCTCCTCGTCGTTGGAGCCGAGGAAGCGCAGCGCCTTGTCGTAGCCATCGGCCTTGGCGTCGTACCAGGCCACCGACTGGTGGCAGGTGTAGGTGAAGTTTTGCCGGGCCGAGGAGCTCAGGAGCTTCAGGAAGGTCATCTGCACGGGGCTGATGGTGTTCTCCGTCCCGTCCACGTAGTTCAACTGGAGGAGCAAAGGGGTGGAGGAGAAGTTAGGAACGGCAACGATGCGCGTGATAACGTGTCATTGTTATTGATAGATCAGAGAGAAGTTGTATTTCGATGGACTCACAATTTTGCCACGTTTAAATTCACTGAACCAAGTTCCAGGAGTTTCCTTTGGCCAGTTGGATATTCTAACCTGTAAAAAAAATAAAATAAAATAAAAAATAAATAAATCGTACATCATGTCTTTACAAGCTAAAGACTAAATGTAGTACTGTATGCCATTTTGGACTTACTCCTGCAGACTTCTTATCGGGGTAGATGCAGGTCTCCCCTCCTGCTGTGAAGTTACAGTACACCTTCAAGGCATCTCCTAAGCAGCCCTGGTTCGGATCGACCCAGTACTCGCCTGAGGGGCACGCGGAACAGATTATTTTAAATGATTAGCTACGGTACGCGGCACTTTTCCCGTGGTATTTTAAATCCAGACCAACAGCCCCCACCATACACTCGAGAATTCCACCAATTTGATTTGATTGACATGGGGGTGACGCTCGTGCTGCTAACCACGACAGCGCCCCCCCCCCTGTCCATTACACCCACCGTCTGGGAGGTCGGGCTGGCTGAGGTGCAGGTCGTTGCAGGTCCTGGCCGGGTTGTCCTGGGTGCCCATGGGGAACTTCATGCGCTCAATGTCCTGCTTGAGGTTGTTCAGGGAGCCAAAGACGTCCTCCATGCCCTCCATGGGGTTCATGCCATAGTCGGCCAGGGCCTCATCGCCCTGCGTGTCGTCCGCCTGCCGCTTGTTCTTCCTGGAGGCTTGCTGGATGGGCAGGGGCTGGATGATGTCGCCGGGCGGACCCTGCCAAAGGTCGATTTAAGATACGGTGAGAAGGTGTGAGATTTAAAGTTTTTTTTTTGTTATTATTTGTTATTTAATGTTCTACATTTATGGTAGTGTATAGCTGGATTACAGCTGAGCATTGTAGAGTTTACTTGGAGTACAGCCGAGCATTGTGGCTTTTTATAAGTTGAACTGGGTTCATAAAAGGGCTTACGGGTGGCCCAGGTGGTCCAATGGTACCAGTATCTCCCTTCTGACCCGCTGTACCCTGTGAGAGAACAGCACAGATGACGAGACAGCACATTCCCAACACAATAGAGAACACGTTAATCATGTGTTAGCTTTAAAAAGTGGAGAGCCGAGATGTCTAACTTACAGCGTTTCCCTTTGACCCTTTAGATCCTGCTGTACCCTGAGGGAAGATAATGACACAAAAACAAATCAGTGAAGTTCAAAGAGGTTGTAACATTATCCTCCAGCATATATCATTAAGGAGCAGATGAGGTACTTACGGGAATACCAGGAGGACCAGGGGGACCGAAGGGACCTCCAGGACCAACGCCACCCTAGAAAAACAAAACCAAACACTGACAACTCTAGGAATAAACGTAACCCAAGTTAACACAATCCCAGTCCTAGGGAGGCCATTTCTGAAGCCCCTTCAAAAATGCAATGTGGTGCAACCAGCCTATTCTGCAAAAGGATTACTCACAGATTCACCCTTGCCACCAGCGGTACCCTGTGGTCCAGGCAATCCTCGATCTCCCTTCTCACCATGCTCCCCAGGTGGTCCAATCAGACCAATCAGACCTGGGTGACCCTAAAATAAAAAAAATAAAAAAAATTGGGAATAAGAAAACATTAAAAAAAACTGTAAAATATGAGAGACCATTGTTATCGACTTCCTGATGCTTCATTCATCATTGAAATATGAAATATTTAATATCAAGGAAAACATTATTTTAGGCATTTTTTATTTAAAGGGCCAATAATGTAGAAAATACATTATTTCGCTTTATGTGATTCTTTAGTGTATATGAAGCGCATTTAAAAATATTTGAACAGACAAAAAATCTATTTTATTCTTTATTAATTATTCTAGGGTTCCAACTCACATGCCATTTTCAGTGGTGAACGTAAATTTACGCCCATTGATCAAAAACATTCATTAGCTGAGTTATGTTATTGGCCAGGTATAGTATTATTCCGCTGTTGCCATGGCTGCGGCCAGCAGAGTAGTTCCCCCTTCCTTATACTAGCCTGAGTCTGTGATTGGTCAATTAGATTGACTTCTATTTTCTAAGACACAAAAGGCTGCGATTCAGAACAGCTTGTAAAATAGGATAGATGTATTGTGAACAGGTGAACCAGAGGAAATGCACAAGGCACCAATTTCACTTTTTCATGCTGTTGGTACAATCCCTCTGAGTGATAAAGCAATGCTAGACAAAAACACATTAAAAATCTTATTATTATGGTCCCCTTAATAATAATGTATTCATGAAGAACAGTCCCCTCTAAATCATATAGTAAAACGAACAAGCCAGATCACCTGTCTGTTAATGAACAGTCTCGGGCCACAGGGCCAAAACGCTGTCTTTGTTGTGCTTGTAAATAACGAGTGTGTTTATAGTGGCTGTCATATTTAACAGTGGGGGTCTGCCACAGCACCTGCTAGCTAGAGTAATGTCCTTCTGGTGCTGGTGCCCGGCTGGACTACAGCACACGGGTAATAAACCAATAACCATAACAACCACAATATTATATGACTTATGCATACTCTATTAAGGCAATAAATCACACACGTAAACAGTGAAAACGATGACTTGACATAAATCCAAACTTTTCTTTACTCTCCCGGGGACAAAACCTACCAGGAGCACGTTGGCCCTTTAAAAAAACGTAAGAGATATGACATGTCAAGGGAATAGAAATTGAACCAATGTAAAGTTACCATTAATAACACCTTACCTTCTCTCCCTTTGAGCCAGGGTCACCTTTCATGCCAGGAAGTCCAGAGGGTCCCTACAGGAGAAAAGTGAATCGGTCACATCCAACTTGCAGCTCAATGAGTACCAGCTACAAGCTGTGCTACTGTGACTCCAGGATAAGCACTAGTGAGCAGAGGTGGAACTACTGTGTCTTACCAAAGGTCCAGGGGGACCGTCTTGTCCGGAAGCACCAGGAAGTCCTTGTTCGCCCTAAAAACACATTACGCACCAGTCAGTCACATTAGTCGACATGTTAGTTAGTTCATGAGCTGCCAAATATGCACACAACGTCAAACTGCTTATATAACAAAGCAATAGAGCAGTGTTGTTCTGTCTGCACGCTGTCGAGGGCTGAACAATCCGACTCACAACTGGGCCAGGGATTCCACGCAGACCGTCTGCGCCGGCCTTTCCAGGGGGTCCCTGAGGTCCAACGGGCCCAGTTTTGCCAACGGTCCCCTCAGCTCCAGACTCTCCCTGCAAAAGACGACAACAATTGTCGAAACAAAACTCCTGCACAGACCAGATTATGCAGAGAAACCCAGATGTGACGCGCCTCACCGACTGCACTCAGAAGGTAAACATTTCAGAAGGACTTGTCATCTATCAAAACAGAGCCATTGCTCTTCAAAAGAGAGCTTAGGGGTGGGTGGAAACGTGACGTGATCGGAGATCCATAGAGTAGATTTAGAGTCAGCTCGGATCACAGGATTGTAGGATTATACCATTTTGACAAGCAATTAGGGCCCGGCTTGAGAGAGAGAGAGAGAGAGAGAGATTGCGCAAGAGAGGGGTCTATGAGTGAATGTGTCTGAGAGATAAATGAGAGAACATGGGCAGGGTGTATGCGTGAGCAGATTATTCTATAGTGACATACCAGCACTTTCATTAAAAATATATACAGACTGTGCATACGTTTTAGGCAGGGGATGCTGTATTGAAGGCGAAGGGTGGTCACACCAAATGTTGATTTGATACAGATTTGCTTTTCCCTCACTTTGTATTTTAAGAATTGATAAAAAAATGTACAATTAACATTTATCCTTTTATGTTTTTTTTTTCTAACTTTAAAGACATCACACCTGCCTAAAACTTTTGCACAGTACTGTATTTCAAAGTTATTTTAGTTGGATTCTAGATAAGGCTTCAAAGCCTGGTAGGTAGGTTAAGTTCATCTAAATCAGGGCCTCGAGAGGTAAAGATTTAAAACTCAAACTCTTCGCGTTGACGACGTTTTGTCAGCACTCCTGTTGAATGTTTTAGACATCCTATACTGACAGGTCAGTGGCGTCATTGTCTAACCTTGGATCCTTTCTCTCCTTGTCGCCCTTCTTGGCCAGCTTGTCCAATTGGTCCCTTGACAAAGGAAGGAAGAAGACATCGATTACATGTAAACAATAAAAATAGTTTCACTTATTTTAAATACAAAAAGCTGTTGGTAAACTCAAATAAATTGGGCATATTTTTAAGTATTCAAGTACTGGTGCCAGGCATTGCATGTGCATCATAATTCGTCAGTGGCTATGTGACCTTTGAATAGGGTTAATATGCAGGTCACTCATGGTACACAACAACGACTCTCATTTGACCTACATTCCAAGCATACCCTGGCTAATAGCAACTGGCCTTTGGCCAAACTGTATAACAGTGAGTGAGCAGCCTCTTGGCAATAGAAAACACATACTAATGCATAAAAAAATGGATGATTCCAAGAAATGTGTGTGTACGGACGCGTGTGTATTTTGACGCTCAGCATTGCTTTACATCTGTGACAACCACAGTGGAGTCCATTTAGAAAGGCTACTGCTTAGAGACTTGAAATAAAGTCTATTACTACAACGAATTACGCGAAAGTGGAACATCACCAAGCCCGTTGACATGAAACTATGCTTTAATTTGCTCAGTAGCCTGTGTCAACTGGATGCTATCCATAGGACTTAATATATTCTGCCTCAAAAGGCTTACTAGGGAGAATGTCTTCCTGGTGAGATCAAGCCTGCATTGCAATTTGAGGGCACAAAACACCAGAGAAACACGTGGCATTGAAGCATTTGTGGTATTGAAAAGTGCGACTGTATAATCTTTATATATAACATAGAACCATTGGCTCTAAATGAAAATGCTGTACTCGAAATAGGCTTATATGTGATTATATGTAAGATTTTCCTTTATTGAAACTCTAATATTACAATCCCACTTTCAATTGAACTGTAACTGTGGCTAAGGAAGGATCACGGAGGGATTCATTGAGCACGAGTTCTTAGTTATTTCTGCAATTATGTAACAATTTTGCTAATGCATACAAATGGGCTAAAATGACTTTGAATGGAAAATGCTCTTTAATATGTCTCACTGTACTGTGCCAACCAATCTTTAGAGAGTATTGGTGTTACACTTTAGTGCTTGCTATTAAATCTTATGACCGCAAATGGTGCCAGTCATAAAAATGCTACGTTAGCGAGATACAATAATCTCATCTTGACGTGGTCTGTGGTGACAAGAACGGTGTTGGGTGCCTGGGCAGAAAACGTGACAATTTAATTTCCTGATTTCAGTGGCTAGCCCGCTGCTCTTGCATTGCTGCCAGTCAAGTCTGCAGGGGGTTAGTATTCTACAAGTCCATTTTAAAAACTGCTTGTAGTGGGCACATTTTTTTTTTTTTTTTATTATAGTGAGAGACTTCAAAAAAGAAATTTCTGTAGCGACACAACTGTTAACCGGCTGAATAGCTGAAAAATATTTCTATAATTTTAAAGTAAAACAAAAACAAAAAACAACAACCCAAATATAGGTTAAATGCTTAATGCAGGGGGCCAGAAGATTAGAGTGTGGATACCACTCACCCGTTTGCCTGGAGGCCCTGGTACTCCAGACTCTCCAGATGGACCTGCTGGGCCCTAATTCAGAACAGTAAAACAAATAAGCTTTTTGGAGTTTTGACAGTAAACAAAACCTTCTAATAAAACATACAAATGCCATCTGGTGCAAACATAAAATTGTATATATTCATGTATAAATTGAATTAGTTGCTATGCTTATGCATTCTACATAATTTACATGCGACATTTAGAATATAATTTAGTATGCAGTGGACAGATTATTGCTGACATTTTCCAGATATGTACACTGCGTTACAATCAGGCAATGTAAAGGACAACACACTTACAGGCTGACCAGCTTCTCCATCATCTCCTTTGTCTCCAGCTAAGCCATCCACACCCTGAACAAATACCAAAGACATCGTTTTTGAACATGGAAAAGGTTAAAGACGGGATCATATTAATCCATAAGCAGTTGTAAGGAAAGGGGGATAAAGCAAAAATAAAACTTAAGTGAAAATGGGCACGGTGGGCTCGAGATTCACTTAAGCACATTTCTTGGAGGCAAGCTACATTGAAATCCCTGAGAGATTGAAACACCCACATCGACCCATAATCAATGCATAGAAAAGTAATACTTACACCAACACCCGGTTCTCCAGGGGGACCGGGATCTCCAGGGAAACCAACGGGACCCTTGCCGTGAGAACAAGTCAAACAGTCAACTAAGATACTTGCATCTTGACGAAGAGCACAGTGTGAAACCCCTGATATGAGTTAGGTGTGTGCTAGCTGTGGCAGGGTGTGTGTGTGTTGGTGGACGTACGGGGTTTCCCTTGGGGCCGTCGTCTCCTGGGGGTCCGCGGGCGCCAGCGGGGCCAGCCGCTCCAGGGGGACCAGACTCCCCTTTCTCACCGGTCTCTCCTCTGGGGCCCTGGAGAGGGAGAGACAGATAGAGAGATGTCACCGTTGTCCCAATGCTAACATTCCAGGCTGTCACCACAAAGACACGGTGGACGTCCCCACAATGACAGCACCCTGCTGACCTCACAAACCTCACAATAGTGTCGTGAAAACAGGTCTGCCACCATTCCCTACCGTCACTGTCAATATCACTGGTCTGAACAACAGATTAAGTGGGAAACCCCCAATCGGTATCCTTGCATGTAATACTATTACAGCTAATTCCTTCAAACCCCAAGCGCCATATTAAGACTCTGAATGTATCTCTACATTAAGCAGATCGTAGTTGTGATAAGGCTTGTTCTGTCTTCATTAAGCGAAGGCACAGTATGATCGCCCTGGCTGTGAAAACAGGCCAGCATGTGACGCTAAATGACTAGCCGCATGCTAAAGAGAGGTTGTTAGCCCACCAATTAGAGCGGACCTGTTCTCCAGTCGATGTCCGTGTACAGTGAAGGATAAGGACATGTTTATCAGATACCATCTGATAAACATATGGGCAAGTCGGGTCGGGGAGTTAGGGTGTGGTGCTGGGTCTTCCTACTCCCTGGGCCAGGGAGAGCCTTACAGGGTAACGGTGCCTCGAACCACTACTTAGCCTGGATCAATGACACTGGCTCTGGACGGAGAATGAATAGTCTCTGGAAGCAGGTGGTGTGAATATTGATCCTCCGTCAACATGATGAAGTTGAGGCGGTCAGAGGTGGACCAAGTTAGAAAAGAACAATCCCGACTAGAATAAATGAATATGCCTATGCTGCTTCGAAAAAATAAGAAATCATATACATGATGCGTTCATGGAAATTAAAACTCGTACACCACACCTGTTTTTTTTCTGACATCTGTCATTTTTGTACATTGCTAGACGGTCTCAACTATTCTTGAGATGAACGGACTTTCATGACATTTCTGTATGTGGATAAAACATGATGTGAACTCACCGCTGTGCCGGCCTCTCCTGAGGGCCCTGGGTTACCAGCTTCACCATTTTCTCCCTGTTTTAAAAAAGGGATATGGATTTGCAGGAAAGGCAAGGATTTTTAATAGGTCAAGTACTGCATGTAATACAACGGGGTTTTAGATGTATACCTTCTCTCCATGGGCACCCATTGAACCAATACCGCCAGTGGGTCCTTGAGCACCCTGTTGAAAAGAAGAAGAAAAAAACCACGTAATTCAAACATTCCTAATGCCATAATCTATTTTCTATTCTGATATCACAATAATGTAGCAGCTATGGCGGTCTGATTCTGATTCAGGATACGCCGTTATACTATCCATTATGCCACAACCCAAGAAGAGCACTTTAAGTCCATTATTTTGAATGGGTTTGGGTTAAGAGCAGATATCTCATTAGGGTTTTCAAGTGGGCTTCTTCCATCCCGGATGTTTGGTTAAATTGAGCCCACCAGAAGGCTTAACGGTGAGTAAGGACATCTCAGTGATACCTCCCTCTATATCCACTCTCGGCATGGCCAGATAGTCAAAATGAACAAAATACTATTTATTAAGCTGTGATATATCTCTACTCTATTCCCGCAGGCTCTTTTCCGCAGCTCTGCAGAGATACTTACCGTCACCAGAAATGATATGACCTTCGCTCAGCGGGAAAAGCTTGCCTTTATACCTTTGTCCTGAACTGAAACCACTTTCTTTGTTTTTTCTTTACATGAGTTTCCTTACTCTGGAGCCCATATTGGATCCTTACTTTTTAGCCACAGTAACTGGCTACTTCTTTCTGCTTTATCTGACACAGCTTTTATTGTCTTGCACAATTCCTTGCCGCATGTCCCTGTTTGTAGTTTGTTGATACTGCCACAAATCCACAGCATCCAACATCCTCAGGACACACCTTTGTTCTCCAGCCTCGCTGGTCTGTCTCAGCTGCTAATTTGATATAGCAGAGTTTCTTTTGTCCGTACGGAATGCCTTACCCATCATTTCTTCCCCACGGGACTGTTAGCTCTACAAAGTACACAGTTTGCTTTGTGTTGGACCAGAGTGATATGTCTGGTCTTCAGTTAGTTGTTGCCATCTCTTATGAAACTCTTAACTGTTGGCCGAAACCTGCAAGCATTTTCCAATCACAAGCTCGCGTCATCTGCCCTGAGCTTTGCGTTGGCCTATATATCTTACTTCTGTGAACTCCCTCCCTGACCAAGTTGATGTGGTGCGCCGTGTTGCCCTCGGCTTTAATGGGCATTAACTATTGACCGCCTATGTTCTATTGCTGACGCCAAGCAGTCAACCCAGGTGGTGAAAGTTATGTGACTTACATCTGCTCCGCTGGAGCCCTGGGGGCCTCTCGGACCAGGAGGACCAGGTGGACCCTGCCAACATGGAGGGTAGATTAATCACTTGATCCAAAACTGTTTTGGGATGCAATATGTGTATCTGCTGTGCATGATATACTATACTTTATTCACCATGATCAACGGTTACACTACAAAACTATCTATAAAAAGGAAAGGAAACGCTGTAGAGTCCCAC
This sequence comes from Galaxias olidus, assembly GCA_026901105.3. Lineage (NCBI taxonomy): Eukaryota > Metazoa > Chordata > Actinopteri > Galaxiiformes > Galaxiidae > Galaxias > Galaxias olidus. The sequence continues at coordinate 67,891 of JAPMUY010005493.1, forward strand.
AGCCCTAAAATGATCTTACCATAGCACCGACGTCACCATTCTCACCCTTCTCACCTGGAGGGCCAGGTAATCCCTGAGAAGCAAATCAAAAAAACAACAACAACACATCTTTAAGGCTCAAGTTCCAACGCAGCAGGCGCGTCTGTAGGGAACGACATACAGCGCATGACGGGTAAGGTGCCGTGAGCCTACAGCGCCGTGAACACATTTTGGAGGAGCTCGTTAGAAACGCGAGCATGATGATGTGCACGGAGAGCCACGCGAAGGCATGGACTGTGGTGCAGAATACATTAACATCCGCTCGGTAAACACACAATTAGTCAAAGAAGAACACCTAGGTAATTAAGGGCTATGGGAGGCCCGGAACCATAATCACCCTATCTAAATTACAGGGTAGGCGCTCGATCTGTCTACGTCGTTGGGAAATTGGAAATAAAGGGAGCCGGGGAGCAGATTATTCACTTCTGCTATCCGTTACTGTGTTGCTAGAAACAGTTTAAACTTGGGATGGGTGTTAGCGTCTCTAGTATGGCTGACATTTTACCTGGTTTCACTTGGTGCTGTGCCTAGGCATCCACACGCATATTTCTTATTATTTGATCCGTTAGCTACTCAGGGTGATAAAGCATGCTAAATCGATTGGTGGGCGGAATGAAGTTTTAATGAAAAGTTACTGTAAAGCTCAAACGACAGGGGTATCCATCACACTGATCACATATGAGCAATTCCTGCTCATTTTGTTGATTTATGGCGGTGACGTTTCATTTATAACGGCACAGTGGCTGAGGCTTAAGTCACAGAAGGGTGTGGGAGAAGGTGGAGTGAAATACATCAAACGTCAAATTAAATACGTATGGATTATGTATGAAGGGTGACTTGATGAATACTGACTGGGGGTTATTCTAGGCCGTTCTCATAGAACCAGCGCTCCATGTGAAGAGGGGGTAAACGTAGTGGACACACACATGCTAGTCCACGGAGGGCATCCTCATTAGCATTTAAATGTATTGCATTATATCAATCTCAAATCGATAGATGTTTACTTACGCTTTGGCATGTCGCTACACTTTCCACTCAACTTATAAGATATAACAACACCCGAGTGTAATTAAATCTGATAGGCAACCCCCCCCCCCCCCTTCCCAACCACCTAATCCAAAACATCCACCTGCTTTGCTCGAATCATGATTTTCCACTGCAAACTCATACCAGCTGCTGGAAGGTTTTCAAATCAAATTTGAAGTGACTGAATTCCCCTCAGTCAAAAAAACAACAACATATAATTGTGCTTAAAAGCTGAGCCGACAGTGGCCACTGCCATGCATTGGAGGGCAGCTTAGTCAAACATAATTACGCCGGTGGAGATGAAGCGCATTATGCTCAATTAAAAGCCAATTGCACTAAATAACATGATCTGGTGTTATTGACCAGCACGGCTTCAATCTCATTACGTCCTAAGTAAGTCCTTGGATAATTCCTTTTACAATCAGACTAAAGTCTAGTGTTCTCTCATAAATCGTCACCCAGACTTACTCAGCGAACAGAATATCACAACTCGCCGCGGCTCCTCGCGCTCCATCTCGGTGGGTGCCTTCGTGATGCTACGCATAAGCAGTGCATGACAAACGAAAGGGCTGCAGCGTCGTTTTTTCTTAATTATATCCCTCACCCTGACCTGTCGCAAACTAATGTCCACACCCCGGACGCAGACGGTCAATTAGGGGAGTCGAGAACGGAGTTAAAGCCCAGCGACTGACAATGTGTGAAAAAGGCCCACCCTTAATGAACCCAGGTGGCTCGACGTTACACCTCTGTTCAACGGCTCTTAATTGGGCCTCTCTGTCTCTCTCTCTAGTCTCTGCAGCTAACCCTGACCACAACCAGTGGCCTCTCGCCGCAGCTCGCCTCTTTATTTACGCCCGGGAGCACCTCGAGGGCACAAACCACTCCGTGATAATGATGGGGTATGACGGCAAAACCAATGACGACTTTCCTGCCATTAGAACAGAGGCACGACGCCAGCCGGCAACGGAGATGGATTATTTACCCCCCCCCCCCCCCCTCGTGTTGCCTGCGTTGGGGAGGAGGTTTAGGGAAAACACATGCGTTG
>JAPMUY010005493.1:75000-190000 GCA_026901105.3 Galaxias olidus
TCATTTCCACGCCTATACACACACACCCACACTCGCGCGCCACTTGTAAATCCTTCCGTGCAAATTAAACTTTGACCGTTACGATGGCTCTTTGAATATTCACCCCGCTCACAATCCGCGTGGCCGGCGAGGACCCTGGCGGCCGGATCCCCCCCCGGGCGGGGCCCGTCTATCTTTGGGGGGGGGGGGGCGGCGCTGTCACCTCGCCCCGGCCTCGCTCATTGTGCCGCCGCTGAATCATCGGGCGCTAAGGTGGCATATGGTAAACGCCGCACGCCAAGGGCCGTAAAGGCTTTCATTATGACGACTAATTTACAGGCGAGCGTGGCGCGCCGACAGAGCCGGCGGGCGCTAAAGCTGCCAAGCAGGCCTCGTCGCTCCGGCGCCACACTTCTTCTTCTTCTTTTTTTTCCTTTACCCTCAAAAGTATTAGGAGGCCTGGAAGTAGCCTGAACGACTGGCACGGGGGGTGGGGGGGGGGAGTGGTTTATTGGCTCATATATCGCTGCTGTGCGTCTGACTGGGAGGACGGGCGGGCGGGCGGCGCGGGTAGCAGCGTGTGCGCCGCGTGAGCTTGACGGAGTGGAGGAAGAGGAGAACAGTGGGCGTCTTTGTGGATGTGTAAAAGAAGAGGCAGGCACTCTGTGTAGGCTTTAGTACTGTGGGACTCTCAGTTAATGTGAGTCTGTGCGTGCGTCTGTGCGTGTGTGTGTGTGTGCGTGTGCGTGTGTGCGTGTGTGTGTGTGTGTGCGTGCGCGTGTGTGTCTGTGTGTGCGTGTGTGTGTGTGTGCGCATGCGTGTGCGTGCGTGTGTGTGTGAATGTCATATCCAAACGAAGGTCAGCGCTCTTCGTCCGTGGAGCAGACGCGTAACGAGGGTAAGAAGTCTCCCCGGTGTGTTGTGCAGCGCTTTAATGGGCAACATAACAGGGTCCAAGTCCAGCTGGACACACTTGATCCCTAGTCATTCGGGACCTCCTTGGACTCCACTGCCTCGCTCGCTGTCTCTTTGCCGGGGGGTGAAAAAGGCAAACGAGTCGCAGCTCCAAGGTCGCCTTGGCGACTCACAACCGAGCTGTAGTTTGTATAGCGCGTTCCCGGCCAGTTTTACGTTGTCCCGGAAAATCAGGCGAAACCGCTTTATGTGGAAAACTCTCGAAGCGGTAATGACGAATAACGGAGGGTCGAGCGCACTGGTGATGAACTATGATATAACGCGTTAACACTGGTGATGAACTATGATATAACGCGTTAACACTGGTGATGAACTATGATATAACGCGTTAACACTGGTGATGAACTATGATATAACGCGTTAACACTGGTGATGAACTATGATATAACGCGTTAACACTGGTGGAATTACCAGAACCAGAGTGCTCAATCAAGGCCTGGCGCCGGTGCTAGCATTTGGTTGCACTGCTGGAAGTGAGTCTGGTCATTTGAAGTAGGAATGAATTTAACATGTGGAATGTGCATTACATAGTCTATGTGGTGTTTGTGTGCGTGTGTGTGTGTGTGTGTGTTAGTGAACTTGTCAGCAGTGTGATGGGTCTCACCATGGCCCCAGGAAGTCCTCTCTGTCCCTGGAAGCCCCTCAGTCCGGCAGGGCCAACCTTTCCAGAGATGCCCATGGGACCTGGGTCACCCTGAACACACAGTTAGAAAGAATGGAAGATGTAAGGGGGGACGTGAACAGGATCAACGCACACTAAGACGACCTATAAACTCTCAATCATTTGTTTTAGTGTTTTTGCAGCAGCATCTAGATCAGCACACGGACGTAAATCTCATGAATTTATTGAAGAGCACAACGAAGCGAATAGGAGGGAGGAAGCAGTGAAGGGCTTCGACGTCAAAGAAAGTACAGCTTCATTGCATTGCACAAAAATACCCTATTATTACGCACCACACAATTGCACATGGAGCAAATTACTAGTGACAGAAAGCAAGTGAATAGCAGACTTAATCAAAGGAACCCCATTTCAGATTCGTAGCACCGTTGTCGAAAAAAGGTTTCTACTAGAAATCAACAAAGTCAAGTGTTTGATTGTGGAGCCCTCACGCATCAATTTTCCTAAATAAAATTGCCCACTTGAAATTTCCATGAATTACAATAAAGAAAGGTCAATCAGGTCGAGACATCCTACATCGTTTTTCTTTCCTCTCTGTGCTCAAAGAGAACCCCGTAGCTTTCTGAACTTTAGCTGCTACTCTCAGTGCTTTTCAAATATCCTTTTTCTATTGGACACGCAGTACTAACATATATAGTTGTTATATGTTAGCTATATTATCATATTATGTTTATAAATCATGTAGATTTAACACAAAACCATTTCCAAAGTGCAGAGTGTGCTATAATAATAATAATAATAATAATAATAATAATAATAATAATAATAATAATAATAATTAATTGGATTTAGTTTTTAGCACTTTTCTCAGGACTCAAAGCGGTTTACAAATTGGAAGCTATAGCTGATTGGATCACTCAAAGTATGGGCATTATGCAAAGGTTTAAACGTGTTTTTTTTTTTTTTGTGCTTGTTCGGACCGTGGAGTGGAACACAATTCCCTAAACCTACAAACCTATTCACATTAACTCATCATACCGTCCTGTTTATTCTCTGTGAAGCAGACTTGCTCCAACAGTCTGGCTATAGGAGAGAAACCTGGAATAGAGTAGTTCACCTTTCCACCCTCTTTACCAGCAGCTCCAGGAAGACCTTGCTCTCCGGGAGGACCAGGGGATCCTGGGTGTCCTCTCTCTCCTCCTGGTCCTGTCTCCCCGGTAGGTCCCTAATGAAAACAACACCGGCAGAGCTCGCTTATTGAGTGTTAGGGCAACATGAACGGCACAGCATGGCTGTTGTTGTTGTTGCTGTAATTGCCTGTTCTTGCTGCTGATTCACTTCAACAGAAACAAAACATTCTGAGAGTTAGTTGTGAAAGCAACTTTATGAAAGATTACCACTAAGCGGTCTTAGTTCCCTGATGATTGACAGTGGGGTGGAAACTTACTTGTGGTCCGACCACCCCACCAGGTCCTGGGGGTCCGGTCTTTCCTTGGAAACCCTGTGGAACCCAATCAGAAACCATATTGAGTGTCACCAAAATAACCCCATTTCAGTCAGGACAACTTAACGATAGTTTAAATGCTTATTACAATAACATGGTAATACAAGTTTGGCGTCAATGGTCTGCTGCTCTGAATTAATTCCCTGCCCAAGGTCAAAATCACACTCGTACGCTTACATTTGAGCCATATTTTCCCAACTAACATCCCACTGGTCCGAGTAGAACAGAACCTGTGATGGCGCACAAAAGCTTTTAAACACCGTCAAAGGTGCAGGAAATAAACCCCTCACGCTCTCTACTTGTCTACTTTAGTCTCTTTAGTTTTACTTTCCTGGACAACCAGTTACACAACACAAAGCCCACCACACCAGCTCCCTTTAAAAAAACAAAAAACATTTGACTGCTCCTGTTAAGTGGAGCGCGCTCCGGCCATAGCCCCCCCCCCCCCCCTACCTGTCCCGGCTGCCACTCACCGTCTCTCCTCTCTGGCCGGGATGACCGGGCAGCCCATCCTTCCCCGCAGGTCCCTGGTGGTACACAGGGAAAACAAGCCAGTTAGGTGACACTACGTTACCATCAGGGTTGAAATGAACGATCAGATTGAACTCTATGGGAACCGTATAGAGGCAGAGCCTGTAGGGTGTGTGGCCACGTACGTTAGGTCCTTTGGGGCCGGGGAAGCCCACTGGTCCCTGTGGCCCTTGAGGCCCCTGAAATGAGAAGATGAGAAGTGAAACGATTACGATTGGGTGCTCCAATGGACAGCAGCTTCCTGTATGGTATCACCCCCATCAACTTCACTGAATTGTATCTTACCATAAAAAGTATTTTATTGTTCAAATATATCATGAAAAAGTTTCACAACAAAACGGACAAGCGCTATTTTCAAAGAGAAAATCTGATATTTACTCTCTCTCCAGGTCCACCAGGAGGTCCGTCGTTGCCTGAAGTGCCCTGTGGAATATTACAATCACATCACAAGTCTTCCATTATTCAACATGGAATATCCACAAACAAAGAGTGGTTGGATGCTGTCGCTGTGCAACACTGCGATGCAGAGGAGGAGGGGTATACTGTACCTTAGCACCCGGCTTCCCGGTTGGCCCTCGTGCACCACGACCACCGCGGGGACCCTGCTCCCCCACAGAGAAACAAAAAGTCACGTTTAGAAAGAGCTCTCCTTTCACTTGTGTGTACTTCATACTCTTGGTGTCTTGTCTGAACAGAGTGTGATATAGCTCAGTGTCTGCACAGACCTGCAGTCTGAAAGCGGTAGATTTTACGGGGTAGAAAGGGTATAGCTTACCGTCGGGCCACGTTGTCCTCTGGGGCCCGATTTCCCGGCAACGCCCTGAAAGAGAATGGACATGTCACATTTAGGGCTTGTGATGGGCGGAGGAGGAGCAATCCTCGACGCATATAAAACGCTTATATCTAAAAGGGATTCGATAAAGAGCCCGGCTAAAGCGTCCACAATGGACTCCGAATCTATTTTTGTAAAAGCAATAGAGTTTCTTCATCCCTGCGCTCGTACCGCTGACGTTAAAGCTCACGGCGTTCAAACACATTACCACAACCCACTGCACATGAAAGTCTGCGCCTACGCTGAGGGGTTTGAGCGGAGGATGAAATAGAATCATCCGGAACATCTTTGGGGCGAAAATAAATAATCAAAGGGCTGCCCAGAGGCCCTTGACAGCTTGAACTACCTGTCAGTTTTGGCATATTGGGTCCTAAGGTGCCAACTTCTCATTGTCTGTCTGAGAGTAACAGCACGACTTGTCTAGTCGCTCCAGCCAGTCCAACCGCTCCCTCCCACCCTTCCTTCCCTCCCTCCTCCCATCTCTCTCGTCCCCTCATTCTTTCACCCAGCCATTTTCCCGACTGGATCTGGGTGTGCGGAACTGGTGCTGTGGTTGAAGACGTCTGGATCGGAGACGTGAGCGCCGTCATGTCCACCTTTTCTGAACGGCCGAGAGCTTGTGGTGGTTTTTCAGCGGCCCCCGCGGAATGACTAGACGAAGACCTCGGTGACCCCACCAGCTTACTTTGAAGGTGAACCGTAGGGAAGGTTTGACTCACCCGAGTTCCCTTCTCTCCGTTCGCTCCGGGGAATCCGTTGAATCCGTTGGAGCCCTGTAGAAATATACAGAGAGAGAAAGAGAGAGAGAGAAAGGGAGGGAGGGAGAGAGAGAGAGAGAGAGAGAGAGAGAGAGAGAAAGAAAGAGGGAGAGAGGTAGAGAGAGAGAGAGGTGTGTTACGAGTTTGATAGAGGAGGAGGAGAGGTGGTTTAGGCTTACAGTGGTCTCGGCCCACAAAAAAGTCCCCCGTGTGAAATTAAAAAAGGTGTTTTTTTAAATCCTTTTATTTTGATCATAACTAAGCAGCGTTGAGTCTTGCCCGGACGCAGTCATGAATCTACCATAGCCCATGCGGCCGCAAACCAATCACTACACCTACAGTCCCCCTCTGTGTGTGGTGCATAATACATAGTACGTCTCCATTCGAACGCTACTAGCCGAGAAACCAGTGGAAACTACTGGACGTGCCTCTGTGTGGACAATCTCGTGCATTTACGACATGCTACCAGACCAGACAGAGATTAGTGTTCAAAGTACATAGCGTCGGAAGACAGACGTCAGCCCGAGACTGAAGAGGGAACGAAAATGGGATGACAAATGAGATAGGCACATGCACAAATAAGAGACAATGGATTGAAAAACCAACCCCCCCCCCCCCCTTTGGTGATACACATCAGCAATTTGCCTGCCATCTCATAGGTTATGGTGCCAGTCAAACAAGTGGCCGGGCTAAGGGGTGAAAGCGGGGACGTGATCGCGGCTGGACGGAAGGAAAAACAGGAGCCTGAGGCGCCTCACCCCTTCGGCCTGCCTTCCGGCTGCATAAAACAGGGACAACAGGCCGTAGACAACCCGCACCAGAGAGCTCATCCAGCACACGTCCGCAATACCCGAGCCCCCCCCCCAAAAGGGCTTTTTGGCGGTGTGTGTGTGTGTGTGTTGTCTTGCTAATGACTTTATTGGTGAATATTCATATGGGGCGCAATGCATGGGCGTGCGGTGAGCAAGGACACGGTGGTATGCGGGTTGAATGGCAATGGGGCACGGGGGAGACAAGGAGGAGACAGCGGGGAGAGGGATCTGTCCAGGCTTAATTGTTTTCCTACCTCCTCCCCCCCCCCCCCCTCCCCACAGCACCGCAGCTATGGGAAGCTAAATGGCTGGGAGATACCGGACAAACTTGAATTGCACCATAACCGATAAGGCAGCCGGCGCAATTGCAAATAGCTCCCCTGAATTAACAGTGGAGGTGGCGGGGAGGCTGTTAACAGAACGCAGCAGAGCAGGGCAGGCGGAATCCAGTGGGAGGGTATTTACTCATCGGTCTGCCACGGGGAGGGCCAGGCATGTAACAGTAGCCGACTCCTGCACTCCCCCCTTCCATTCACTAATAAAGCTCTTTCTTTGTTTACCCCTAGCGAGACGCACTGTGCACATTTCTCCGGGTCACAACGGCGTGGTTTTAAATCAACGTGACAGGCCGACACCTGTGAAGGGTGTCGGCCACCCCCCAATCTCGTTTTCCACACCGGTGCCTAACCTGATCCGACGGGATCCCTGTGATCTCTGCGATACTTAGATCTCTCCAGACGTTTGCTGCTGAGCCCAGTGGGGCTGAACGGCGGATGGTGAAAGCGGAGCTGACCCCCCTGTCAGGACACGCCAAAGCGCTGCCACAGCACAGCCTGATGGTCGGGACAGGGCTAAAGACGTTAAGGCTAGACCATTATACCACTAAGAACCAGGGATCATTTGAGGACTCCAGCAGAGGTAGGGGTCATGAAAAGAAAAAAAGGTGTATAAGTAGAGGGCTGTTACTAAGGGAAGCAGTGTGTGCCTATTAGTGAAATAAACCTAAGAAATACACATACGTAAATGAATGTGCACAGACACACACACACACGCACATGCACACCCACACACGCGCACGCACATGCACACGCACAAACACACACACACACACACACACACACACACGCTGATGACATACCTTAGGTCCCTGTCTTCCTGGGTATCCTGGTAATCCTGGAACACCAAGTTTTCCCTAAAATCAAAAAGCAGAGGTCACAGTCTCATTACCAGTCATTTGAGGCAGTGTGTTTTTTGGGTGAGTTACTGTATTTTCTGTGGTGTTGTAAAGAAATTAATAAAATAAAAACTTCACAACCCATAAAGGCTTAGCTCACGTTTGGAACAAAACTGTATATATTTTTTTTTATAAAACTATAAATCACTTTAATGTCAGCTTATGAACTTTCCATTGCAATAGGACCTCATGTGGTCGCCTTGGTTTCCACAATATTGTTTGCCTCCAAAACCTTCAGTTGTGAATTTGAGTTAAAAATACCTTCTCTCCAGCAGATCCGAGGGGTCCAGCTTCACCATTGGGGCCCGATCGGCCCTTAGGCCCCTCAGGACCGTCCTCGCCACGCACGCCAAGTACACCAAACTCTCCCTGGAACACAGGAGGAGACACATTCAATAAACAGTTCAAAACGTACTGGCAGAATCACCGTCAATTCTTTATGCACAAACGTGTGTCGGTAACTCATTTTCACCTTGTCACCTTTGAGGCCCATGTCACCTTTGAAGCCTGGGAAACCATCTTCTCCCTAGGGAGAGAGAGAAACGTTTTGGCTTTAGTTTGACATGGGCACGCTCAAAAACACCCAACAGAAGTCGTTTGTCGTTTGGATACTGTCAAAGAGACTAAAGCCAGAAACCAATTGTGTTAACCGACAGAACATATGTTAAATACAAAAATGTTAAATACAAAATACTAACAGCAGGGTAGTCCTGAAAAGTGCATAATAAACTTTAATTAAATAAATACTGACATCTTGTGGCCAAAAAACAAACTTCACGGTTAATGTAAAAAGATAACTTTTAATAATTTTTCTCCCCCTTTTTCTAAGTTGATACGTTTTGTGCTTGAATGTACCGTTTTTGATCTTTGCCTTACTCAATTTATCACCTTAGATTTGGAAATTGAAGATGTCCAGTAGAAAGTAAAGTGCACCAATGATGATTTATTATTGGCATTCAGAATATGCTATCTTACTACTGACATCTGCTGGTTATACACCAAAACTACAGCCCTCAAAAGGCTTGAATAATTCACCAGAGTAAAATTACCCAATGCTGCTCTAATAATCACTGCAGACAGTTGTAGTCGCTGTCAAATCCACACTCCTTTGATTGGACTTAAGCATTGTTTGTCTGATCGGCTTAAAACGTAAGAAACTAAAGAATCCCATTCACTTAAAACCCTCCTGGTGAGATTCACTTATTTAACATCATAGCATCTCATTTTAATACTCTGCAAAATCTACTGGGGAAAAATAAACCAGAGTGTATGGAAGGTTAAACAAGCTGAGAGGGTTAGACAGCAGTCAGCAAGGACAACAACGGTGACACAACCAGTCTACACTGAGATCACCTGGGGAAAAGTCCCCTTCCCAGCCCCGTTATATCTTAATGGACTAAGGCCTTCATCGGATCAGCCTAAAAAGAGCAGTAAGCTAAAATGGCACGGAAATACACCTGTGTGGCGGACATTTTGAGAAGAATGTAAATCTGACCACCGCGCTGAGGAAGGGAAGGCAAACGTCATTCTTTACCTTTTCTCCCTTGCCTCCTTTCAGACCTCTGATGCCCTCAGCGCCCTGCGGAAACAAATACAAATCATCAAACAAAATCGACAGGAAGTTGATATCTTAGGTCGGACCTTGTGCAAAGACGCGACTGTTACCTTGACACCACGAGGCCCAGGGTAGCCAATGGATCCCATAGGACCAGCGTGACCCTAAAAGACAAACCAGAAATAAGGCATAAGAATTGAGATTGCGTTTTTTTTTGTTGCAGTTTGTCTGTTTCAAGTGTGCCACTATCAATTACAACTTGGGCCACCGCAAATTGCTATAGTCTATCTAAAGGTGTACTATAGATATAGTAGCTTGTCGGTTTGTTTAAAGCAGCGATTTCTTTGTCAGTCTAACAGCCTATAGTGACTTATCATGTGAGGAGGGAGGATAAAGCGAGACTTACTAGCCCTCCTTTCTCTCCAGGAGGACCCTCCTTGCCTGGATGGCCCTGTGGAACAGAATCAATCGGTGAGAATCAGCGTTCATCTCCACGTTCGTACACGTGACCACTACGAGGTAGATAGCGTGGCGACAGAGAGGTTTACTCACAGGGGGGCCATCAGCACCAGCCAGACCAGCCAGGCCCTGCTTGCCTTGGGGTCCCTACACGGGGAGAAAGACAGAGGGGTGAGGGCTGGAGATATACACCACTGACAGAACCCACAGTCTCGAAAAACATTTGATACTGAACGGCCTAATGTCCCACCACAACCACTGACAAAGTACTTGGAAGGTACTTAGGATTACACACAAGTGAGTTTTCATGCAGGAGTAGCTGTGTGTGTGCATGTGTGTGTGTGCGTTCTGCGAGGCAGGAGTCGGTAGAGGCCTACGGCTGGGAAGGCAGTAGATCTGCTGAATCACTTAGGGGGTTAGCCTGAGAAATCCATCTAAAACAATATAGAGGGTTGTGGTGGGGCGCGGGGGTGGGGGGGGACTGGGTTCGCTTTCACACTTACTTTTTCTCCAGGCGGCCCGATCGGACCTTGAGGACCCACCAGCCCCTGAGAACGTAACAGAAAACATATCAGGACCAGAGGCCTAAGAGATTTAGCTCTGTCTGCCCAGAATGGTAATGCCAGATATGTAAATAATGGACAATCTGTATCTAGAAAGGAATGGGACGGTAATCAATACTTTGCAGTGGAACTGTGTCATCCTATCCAGACTCTGACCATCACCAGGTCTGCCATTTCTCCCTGGCAACTATACTTTATTATTCCACAGACCACATTGTACACTATGCTGATTTGTTTTGCCCATGCAAATCGATTGTCCTGCTTTGAGCCATCAAATAGACAGAAATGAAATGAACAAAACTCAATGCATGCAAGATGTGTGCGTGTGTGTGAAAGCAGAAAGGATCGGTTTGTTTGGGAGAAACTGGTCTGCGTTACGGAAAAACGACTAAGTGCTGCTCATATTGTCACACTTTCAGTGCTGGGACTCCCGCCGCAAGGCCTACATCTCAGCAACGAGGAGAGAGGGAAAATGAAAAACACACAGGATCTGAGCGATTAACAAAACACAAGGCCGGACCGTCCGAGGTCAACAGAGCTCCCTGATGCATCATAGAGATGTGTCAATGGACAACTGAACCATGGGAAAAGAGAGGGGAGGAGAAGGAGGAGAAGAAGAAAAAAAAACAAAAAAAAACAGGGAAACCTACTTGTGGCCCAGGAATGCCCTGTTGGCCAGGTGGCCCTCCCTCTCCTTGCGGACCCTGTGGGAAAGAAGAGAGCAGAGCAGTTTGACCACAGCGTCGCTAAATCAAAACGCTCCAATGGAAAGCCATGGGGTGTGTGTGTGTGTGTGTGTGTGTGTGTGTGTGTGTGTGTGTGTGTGTGTGTGTGTGTGTGCGCGCGTGTGTGTGTGTGTGTGTGTGTTTGGGACCTCCTTGCGCGTAAAACAATGTCAACTATGTGGAACCGACAGGCTCTCGGTAGGAGACGACAATTCAATCACGCCGCGTCTCCCCCTTCGGTTGTTTGTATATTTGGAACGTCCCCTGTCATCCAACCGCAGGAACGATTCAACCTCCGGCCATCCACCGCTTTGTCGGCACCCACCGTCTACGGCCTCGTGCCATGAGACACCCGTTTCTTTTTCCAACGCAGGCCGTGGGGGCAATTGGTGTCTGCGTGGGGGTCGCGAACGACGGGCGACCTTGGCCGGAACAAAGCAGTGCTGTTGTCTTTCCTTTAGGACGAGACGTGTCACAATCGACACTTGGCAGAACGGAACGAGGCCCCCCGGGGACCCACGCTGCAACAGCTGTTACAACAAACACTAACAAATGGTTCGTTCAGCAGGGGGTTAAAGGCGCATTCGATGACCACAGCACACGGAAAGTAAGTATACGCGACTCAAAAGCTATTCGAGAATTGCTAGGGGGGGGAGGGGAGGAGGGGGGGATGAGTCAAACAGACTTTATCTCGACTGTGGGTTGGTACATCTGGACCCTGTCTCGGCCTGTGATTCAGTCGGCCACAGGGAATGTGTGGGCTTGACCAGCTGTCCTGAGCCGCCAGTCCATCATCCCCTCCTTAAGGCGGACCAGCTGAACCCCTCGACAAGACAACGTGTGTCCAGAGCCAAAGGAGCACTTCCAGTCACTCAGGAGGAGGCCTTAAAGTTTCATCAGAGGAGACGCCGCTTTCTATGTAGTTGCTTACAACTACGGACGTGCGTCAGCTCTTGGTATCCGACCTTCTACCTCGCTGTCGTCGGGTTATCCAGAGGTCAAACCCATGAGACTGTTTTCGGAGAAAGGACGGCCACCGGGGGTGCAGGAAATAATTGGCCCATTGGAGCGTAGTCACTTCCGAACTTTCTCTAGCCAAAATCCTGAATCACTATTGTGGAGGGAGCCGGATACACAAAAGTCTTACACTGTTTCCTTTGGGACCAGCTTGGCCATCGAGTCCAGGGAGACCCTGCGAAAAAAAAAGGACAAGCAGCCAATGAATACAACGCATAGGAACCTAAGAGGAAGGATTTGTACCGAGCGGTGTGGTGAAAAGTACATACACGCTGTCCAGCCGTGCCGGCAGACCCTCTAGGACCCAGCAGACCTCGAGGACCCTGGATGTCAGCACAAACAAAGCTGGTTTTAGACTAAAAAGATGCACATTCAAATAAAGGAACAACCACACAGATATTTTTCTTTTCCTGTTTTCTGCATTCTTCTCTTTGTATAGATCACGGATAGTCGAAAGGCAGAAGGTGGATCTTCATAAAAAAATATTGCGGTAGTACAAAATACTGACCTCATGTGGTCAGATATGTTAACAGCAGCCACTGCTGTTGAGTGAAAGCTTAATAACTTAGAGTAATACATTTCTCAACACCGCTTCAATGCTCAGCCTTAACTGCCGTCTTGCCTTGTGCACAATGTGGGAAACGATCGTGAAACTATTTTGCTAACGATGTAAATGTGTACCCAGAGAGCAGTGACACAACATTTTGTAACACATCGCCGCGGTTCATTTCAACTGAGCAAGTTGAACACGGCCATTGCTCACGGAGAATGTCAGCAGAGCACATTCCCTAGCAGCGCTTTCTCAGTGTGGAGCTATTAGCCAGTGCAGCTTGGCAGGGGCACCACCACAGATATGATGAACCTAGCAGGCGGGAATGTCCTTATACGAGTGCTGGCTAAGGAGATCTTCTGCTGAAGTAATTGCCATAATGACTGTTTTGGGGAGGATGCAGGTATGTGGTGTGTTATGGAGTGACAGGTGTGTTAGGTCTAGGAGTTCAAAGTTGAACCTGAAGTGTTCAAAGTCTTGAAGTTTACTGTGTACCCGTTGTGTACCGGACAATCTGACAGTGAAAGACTTACGCTCTCTCCTGCAACCCCCCTCTGTCCGATCTCTCCGTCTTCCCCCTTCGAACAGGCACAAGGAGAAAGGGAGGAAGTTTGGGTTATTGTGGACAACACATAGAGATACAGCAGGAAGGGTTGAGTGGACAAGGGGGGTGGTAGGAGGCTCCAAAGGGGGTACTCACTCGCTGACCGTCGTCTCCTGGGGGTCCTGGTGGACCTGTGGAGCCAATCTCTCCCTGAGGAGAGAGACACAGAGAGACACAAAGAGACAGATTTTCAAACTGAAAACACAGTTTTTTGTGCTCGTGATCGTGAGAAAACGATGCTGGAACAAAGAGACAACCGAAAATAGAAGTTGGCGGTTCCAAACTGTCGGAAAAGCATTCCATGACGACGGGGGACGAAAACAAACAAACGGCACAAAAAAAAGCCCTGTCGCGGGACAAAATGGCCGCTCCATTCATGGCGTGCCCCAGTATGGTCCAGCTGTATTTACAGTGCGCTTCCCCAGGGCTCCCTGTCATTACCACGGGAGAGATTATGAGGCCAGCGCTGCCTCTCGAAATACCCTCCCTGTGATCTTTTTATATTTTCTATAGCATAGGAGCTATTCTACACACTCTGACCCCCGGCTCTAGGCGTGGTTCTAACCCGGAGGCCCAGTTCAAAAGAACCGAAGCCCGGCGGCTCTGGAGTGGGTGCCGCCCCACGGTCACCGGCTCAGTTGCAATGACCACTAATGGCTTCTTTGATGGCACCTCTGTGGACACTGCACGAGGGATGGTGAGGTCACCGACGTACGTGCTTGGAGGAAAAAAAAGGCCCCAAAACGCCGCGCCAAACAAACAAACGCCCCAAAACGCCGCGCCAAACAAACAAACGCCCCAAAACGCCGCGCCAAGCAAACAAACGCTTGACGGATTGGTAGCTTGGTACAAACACACTTTGAAAGTATTCCGAGACCTAAGTGCCCGTTCATTTGTGGAAGACGTGTTTGGCTCGCCAATTTCGACGGAGTCAACGTTCCCCTGCTAAAGCCCGTGGAGGATTCCAGCGTTCCAAAGTGCTTGGTACTCACCCGGTGTCCCTTCTCCCCGGGAAGCCCAGGCAGGCCGTCGAAGCCGCGGTCTCCCTGGAACGAGACGACAACCAGGTCAAATCAGACCTGCCTCCTCACCACAGCAATGGCCTTTGCATGCATACGGACTAATACAGCGGGAAGTCTAATGGCAGTGATCCACTCTGCATGACGGCGTAGGCCTACCTTCCCTCCTCCCTCGCCTGGCATCCCTCTGGCTCCGTCCGCTCCGTTACGGCCCTGCAAGTCACATCACACGCATCAGCTTTCCCATAGATCACGCGCGTCAGTTTTTCCCATAGATCACACGGGAGCTACGCTGGTCTAATCAAGGAAGAAACAAAAAAAAAACACGTATCGAAAGGGGGACAAAATCAACACGCGCCACCCTCTTTCAGCATGGGGCAAATGGCAGTCGACTTTTACGACTGGAAGAAGAAGGTTATTAGGTCCATGTGTGTTGTGAACCAAACAGCGCCACTGTTAAAAAACCGCGCGCACACATCGTCTGGTGCTCTTTACTGCCTGGACAGCAGTCGGGGCTCCCCCTGCCAGTAAAGAGCTGCTGACAGTCGAGGACGTAAACACACACGGGCACCCGTCTCTTACCCGCTTCCCTGATTTCCCCGGAGGGCCGGTGCCACCCTGAAGGCCCCGTGGTCCCTGGAGAGAGAGCGGGCACAAACACAAATCAGTATTCTACAACTTCCTGTCTTTATTGGTCTCAGGCCTGCTGTAAGAAACCTTGGCCTGTGAGTAGCTGAGAGTGGCTGTAATAGCAACCATGTGTTGGTGCGACGAGCCACTGTAAGGGCCCTTTTCGTCGTGCAGTCTGTGACATAATGTAAGTGAGGACTAAGTGCATAATAAATGAACAAATGATCACAATCACACAGACTGGATATTCTCACCTGCGGTCCAGAGTCACCAGAATCCCCCTTGGATCCAGCAGAACCAGGTACGCCCTTGAAGAGGAGGAACACACCATACGCTCGTGTGAACGCACACATGCACACATGTTTACAATTGCTAACTGATCTTCTCTACCAAAGTCAACTGTCTTGGCGTCGTTGTGTTTGATGCGTAAACCAGAAAGAAGAAACACAGGTTTTTACATTTATAGATGACATGACTTCCTAGTCGCCAACAAAGCTACGATTGGACCTCCCAGTAAATAACCTCTGGACACTTTCCATCAGAAGTGACAGCACAACTGGTGTGGTTTAATATTAATGTTGTACGGAGGAAGACATCACTGGCTGGTGGCGTAAACCACAACAGCCGGGAAAGGGTTTGTCGATTTTCCAGAGACTCAGGAAGATGACCGCTATTGTCGTAAATAATCCTCCGTCTTCATGAGACTAACATATCTTCATGTTAGTTTTATTCCTCACCGGTTGACCACCAAATCCCTGGTGTCTGCATGTCTGTTTATTTCTCTGTCGCTCAGACAGACAGACAGACAGACAGACAGACAGACAGACAGAAAGAAAGAAAGAAAGAGAAAGAAAAAGAAAGAAAGGAAGGAAGGAAAGAAGGAAGGAAGGAAGGAAGGAAGAACAGAAAGAAAGAAAGAAAGAAAGAAAGAAAGAAAGAAAGAAAGAAAGAAAAGAAAGAAAACGAGCAAGAGGGATATTATGAGTGTGTCTGTATGAATGTGGCTTGTGCCCTCACCACTGGTCCAGATCGTCCCGTCATTCCCATTGGCCCTGGGGTACCCCTCATGGTCAGCTGTGGTTGGACAGAAACAAACAATAAGCTACAAACAGCCAATGAGGGAACCACATTGCTCTGAAACGTATCAACTCCAATCGCCGAGCTAAACAAGGCTGTTTCCCACATGGCAGATATAAATGGTGAGGAAAAAGAAAAACTTGGCGAGGTTGACAAGTACTTAACATACCACATCATGCACCTGCTAAGGCAACCCGCCCCTGCACCGGTGGGTCTTGTGAACTCCCAAAGCCTGGTCAATATTGGCCCATATGTTCAGCAATGTACTCACATAACGCATAACATGTGCTTTATTTCAAAAGGCCTATCGTTCCCAGAGCCCCTTGAAAGTGTCAACAACTCAATTGACATATTGCCAAACCTGCCGCTTGTAAAAACAAATTAAGAATAACAGTCTAACCCACTCCGTTCTGATTCCACCAGTCTGATTCTAGATTCAGAATGCTCATAGAAGTGGAACTAAAATAGATTCCCTGGGGCTGATTAACAAGTGCACACAGAGTCCAGCTCCTTCATCGACAACAACCTCACAACAGACTCACCCTGGCCTGGGCCATGATCGCCTGGGCTTGAGCTTCCTGAGCGGAGACCACGGGTCCCTTCTGCGAATCTCCACCGGCCCGGAACTGTCAAGCAGAACAGCAGGGGTTAAACAAATGCCACGGACAAATAAAGAAACATCCAGAGACGTGGTTTTACAGAGTGAGAGATCCAAAGGTTTTTCCATGACAAGTGTGCTTTCAACAGCCCATTGGTACCTGTAAAGCTGTCACACATACACACACACACGCACGCACGCACGCACGCACACACACACACACACACACACACACACACACACACACACACCTACACACACACACACACACACACACACACACACACGCCAAACACATACACAGATCCAATGAAGTGGCACTCAGCGGCAGGGCCCCAGTCACTGGTTCCCCTCCATTGCGCCCGATGACATTTACAAGGCGAGGGATTTACCGCTCTGTGAGCAAATAACGGGGCCGGGTACTCTGGGCTAATGGCGATGCCGTGAGGTAACGGTCGTTAACTGAGGTGAACCGGGTGAATTCGGGGGCCAGAGGTTCAAACGCTCAGCGGAGAGGATGTCGCACAGTGAAAGGACATCGTGTCGCACAGGTGGTCGGACGGGACTTACCGGCAGCATCAGAACGGTCCCAGGCGGACCGGAAACGCCGTCCGATCCGGGAATACCGGGACGACCAGGAGGACCCTGGAATATTAAAGGGAGATTTATTCCGTAGAACCATACTAGCATACAAGCTCTAAATAAATTCATAATGGCTTGAGTTTAAAACAAACATATACATTGGAATATATACTGTAAATGTCTGTTCAATGAATATCAATTACCTACTGCACATTAATGCAATAAAAAACAATCGTATTAAAAAAAGACTTCCGCCAGGTTGACCATCATTACTTGGCCAGGAAGCAGTTAAGAGCGCATAGTTCTCTTACTTGCAGTGCTTTTTTTCAGGTTGGCAGCACCACGGCACCTAGGCCAGGCATTGTCATTAACTCGTGTTCAGTGGAAGTGGAAATAATGGAGCGTGTATCTGCATTGAGCTAGAGGAAGGAGGCATTCATCCAAACTCCAGGGATGAATCGCCTCAACATGCAAAATGCCTTGTGGGATAGACCATCAGAGCTGAAGTACGTCCTGACGAGGTGGATGCTAATAATCCACATGGCTGTAATCAACACAGCAACACATACACACACACACACACACACACACACACACACACACACACACACACACATTGCACCCGTATAGATAAGCAAAGCAATCTCCGTCATAAATAACACCCGGAGAAGCAGGGATCTCTTTTGCAGGCTCGTCACGGGCAGGCTGAGTTCTCAGACTGCTGCCTCAAATCATTCCCATGTGTGCCCACACCGCCTTACCCCAACGCACACACACACACGCACACACACACACGCACACACGCACACACACACACACACACACACACACACACACACACACACACACACACACACACACACACACACACACACACACACACACACACACACACACACACACACACACCACGGTCTCAGTGGGTATGGTGCCGTCGAGTGGACCAGAGTCACAGCTTAAAGGTGTGTGTGTGGGAAGAGAGGCTTGGTTTTGGATGCACGGAGGGAGGGAAGGGGGGCTCGGGGGTCTGAAATGTCCTGAACAAACCATCAAACCCAGTAGGACTCTCTGCTTGGTGACGAACCACAAGAACACGCCGGCGTGTCGCTTTGAATCGTCGCCCTGCCAGCTCTCAACGAGACCTCCTCCTCTGGCGGGAGGAACCCGGGGGAGCAAAGGGAGGAGAGAGGGGGTGAGGAAAATACGCTCTCATCATTTTGGCCCCCTGGAACAAAAAGGTCCTTTGTGTTGTTGAGAAGGGACATTGGGATGTGAGGGTAGGGTGTGTCTGCCTTTCTCCCCGGGCCATGAAAGGGTTAACTCCTTTGAGCGAGGGGGGGAGTGGGTGAGGGAAAAGGAAAGGGATGGGGGAGCCGAAAGGGTGGGCTCACCACAATTTGGGGGGAAAACAAGCTGGGATCCAACTTTCTCAAGAGGAGCACTTACACTGCGTCCACCAATACATCAAAGAAATGACAAGTAACCCAGAAGCTCTTACAAACACGAACAAAACGACAATGACAAGTTTGTCTCCTGGTGAAACAGAAAATCGGCCCCCTTTGGAGGTGAGATGAGCCAACATGCGATGCCAGCCAGCCCAAACTGCTGCTCACAACATCTTGTTGGGGGAGAAAGGATTATGAAAGTCAGGGTTTATGGGCATATCTGGTTTCCCGGCTCTCTGTTGTCCCCCCACCACTGCTGTGCAGTAGCAAGCTGTGTCCAAATGCATTACCGTCCCAGTGGACTGGGGCTTTGCTCCACGACTCTCAGAGAGAGTACAAGATGGTGGAACTACAATGAGATGCATTGTTCTCTTTCTCTGTATCGTCGGGACACTTCGTGGATTTAAGAGGCACGATGGAAGTTCATGGTTAAAGAGCGTAGATGTCTGTTTTCAATCTCAGTTTGTATGAAGCACAGTTTATCTAATTCTGAGGATTCTTGGTCCATAGGATTAGTCTGATCATTTACTATAAATAAAAGAGACAAGTATAATATTTTTTTTTTTGCCCAAATTATAAATACAATTTATTTGAGGGTATTTGTTTTGAGAGCGGTCCAATTAAAGTGATTTGTGGAAGATTATCAAAGGTGTGTAGTCCGGGTGGGATTCTCTCCGGAAAAACAACATCTGGAACATGCTAATTTGATACAATCTTTTACTTACCCTCTCACCGGCATCGCCATGGGGTCCTGGGGCACCAGCCAAGCCTGGGGTACCGGGGAGACCCTGAAAGCAGACACGCACACAGTAGCACGGTCACACACACCCTTCACCAACAATATCACTGACCACAGTTCACTACAGCATGCTAGCTTACCCACGCTTCCACCACATTTAAACTATCAACTCCTAGACACACACACACACGCATGCACACACACGCACACACACGCACACACGCACGCACTATTTTCTCAGTTCTCTTTCGACGCAAGCGGCAGAGCTGAAGCTCTTTCCATAAAGGCATTTTTCTCCTCTTTAACTGTTCTCCATCTGCGGAGGGGAGGCAGGGAGAATGTGATACTCACTGCTTGGCCGGGGGTTCCTTGGGGTCCTTCTATAAGCATCCCCTGAATGGGGGGAAAAGGAACACGGTAGCATTTAGGGCAAGCAGTTCATCTAAAGGGACCAGAGGCTGGTAAAGAGGCAATCATCAGGGGTTAGCTGGGTAGAGATACAGGTACAGGAGCTAAAAGGGAACAGTAATACTTAGGCTAACTAGCGGCGTAGGCTTGCAGCCAGGCTGGGGCTAAAATAGATGATAAGGGAGGAGCTGTTTACCGCCCTGCTATTTCAGTTAGTGCAGCGGTTAAGTGTATAGCAGTCTCATCCTGTGGAACTAGCGACAGTAACATTTAGTGTGGGAACGAGATGAGTACGTGTCCGTTTAGTGCGTCTCATTTTGCTGAGCCCAACGCCAGGCTTCGGAACGGGTTTACTTTAAGTGCCCTCCCATTTGTGACACTTTAGTTTCATTGTCATCTAAGTGTGTGGTGTTCACTAAAAATAGAAACGATATACTGCATGCACAATGTGTGACTGAGGGGAACAGTAGGAAAAGTATTTAAACTTACGGGTTCGATGACCGCTGGCTCGCCCTTCTCTCCTTTCTCTCCCAGGTAACTGCTGCCTCCACCCAGCTATGGACACGGGACAGACAGCGCCAGCCATTAGGTGAAGTGGATGTATCTGTGGTGCTCCCTACACGTAGGTCAGGTCGGAGCACGGCGGCTCCGAAGGATCCAGCAAAAAAAAAGGTGTATGTGACAGTAAAAATGTCTACAATTTTCACAGAGGTTTGTTTAATAAGCCTTCTGGGAAGAAAAAAAAAGTTAAAAGAAAAGAAAAGAAAATAGGCCAAGAATGGTGTAGCAGAGAGCTGGCCCTACGCTTTTGCAAAAGTAGTCTTTCGAGTTTGCTGCTCCATTTTCTACCGGAAAAATTAACCACTAGAAACGGTTGAAAATAAGATGTAATTTAGCCTATTGGCTTTGCTTCCTATTAATACAACTCCCTTAAAGCCGCAGACTTAGAAAAGAGACCCCTGACTCTGTGTAAATGCAAAGATTTTCGACACAATGAATATACAAATGACAAATCCCAAAACCCCATTTTGTATTCATCCAAAGACCTTTAGATCATATGCCTGTATTCAGGAGCAGAAACCTGTTTAAAAGCAGATCGTGAGCTCAGACAGAAGCAGACGGAGCCTGCATCCAGACAGAGATCATGCCACTTCCTGTCTGGGAGATTTTGCTGACTGAGAAGGAAAAGAGGGACTGGAAGATGGCCACATTGGTCACTGGAATTACTTAGAAAAAAATGGAAATCATGTGGTGATACTTCGTGAAAAATCGTGCTATATTTCAAGACAACCAATAGCCAAGTCGTCCGTGCTGAGAATCCGACGATGATATTCGAACTGCCTCGGAGGGCGACAGGGTGAAAATGTGATCGATAAACATCCAAGGTCACAGGGGTCAAGAGGTCATTGAGGCACAGCTGTTCTGACACCTGGGTCAAAACGCTGTTTATTTACGTGCGTGTAAGCCATATTTTAACCAGACACGCAAAAACATATTCACTATGCTCTCCATTAGGAACAACTGGATTTGGAAAGGTGACCACAAGGAGCTCCCTGGCAGAGCCACGTGCGGCGGCAGCTTTACTCACACTCTCAGAGACGTCGGTCTGAGCGGGGACTCCAGGCCCAAACTCGTCCTCGTAGGTGGAGGGAGCGGGCGTGGCTTCCTCCGTGCCGTAGTCGCCGTAGGACTTGTAGTCGTACTGTTTGGTGTCAAACGCCTTGGTGTCGTATTCCTTCATTTCGTATTCCTTAAAGTCGTAGCTGTCGGCCCCGGGGTCCACACCGGGGTTCTTGGTCGAGGTCGTCTCCACGGTATCGACAGGGTCAGCTCCCACCTCTTCCACCCCGGTGATGTAATCGTCGACAATCTCCTCTTCGTAGTTCTGCATGAGTCCAGGACGGATGGCGGGCGGAGGGCGGAGGAACAGGAGGAAACACGGAGAGGGGGATGGTGAGTGAAATCGAAGCACGTTAACCGTTAACTTTCACATGGTTTGCAATCAGATTCACAGATCACCATTGCTTATAACAACGTCAAATCAAACCATAAGACAGAGTAATAAAAATATATGACGAGTAAATTGCGTATTTATTTAAGTGGGATAGTTCAAATCACTGTCACATAAGTTAATTCAACACCATGATCTTTAAATTAAGTATTTTTAAGTAATGCACAGTCAAGTCACATTTACAGAAACACCATGATTACAGCTTATCATATAAGGTGGGAGAGCATAACTGTAAATTATGTTTGCTTGAGAGTTAGCACATTCACACATCCAGTAATAGGGCCTCTGTTTGTTTATGAGTCATGATTTACAGTAGGTGTTTTTATGATCTTATAAGTAAACTCTATTTTCAAAACCTTTTGCCAAACGATGCCACAGTTGGCAATTAAAAAGTAACACGACCACTTATTTTTCCACTTAGACTCTGTGACCTCCACCCAACGGATGGCCTCGACTCCTCCGCTGTACACTAAAGCTGGGAAAGAGAGTTTTCTACAGCGAGTCTGGATGGGCTGTGTCTGCCTTGGACAAAGCCCCAGCCTGTCCTTTCCATTTAGCTTATTATTATGTGACACCCCCCCCCCTCCCCCCCCCCCCTTCCACACACACACACACACACAGACACACACACCACTACCCCCCTCAAGCTACTTCTGGAGATGCAGACGTTTGGCTGGTTGTACGTACAGCCATCTTGTTTCAGTTTAACCCCGTGTGTTCCTCATTAAGTGCAGTTTTATGTGATGGCTTAGCACAAATTAGGACAGGATCTGCCCGATTTGGGATACGAGGGAGACAGGGAGACACGCCTGTCTTCTGATTTTCCATCGGTAATGCTTCAGTAAATTTCAAAGTTTTTCTTTCTTGATCCACATCAGATAAATAGGAATGGATGCTGATTAAAAGCCAGAGTAAACATTCACAACTGAAGGTATTCTGGATTTCAGCCCCCAAGGAAGATAAACGTGACTTTTGTAAGACTTTTGTGTACACTGATGATAATTCAGTCTTTCCATTAATATCATGTTCACGGTTAAGGTAATTGGAAATCGCTAAATCTTGAAATCTTATCTGCAAATGGCCGGATGAGAATGACAGTTTTTTTTTTGGGATCCAAATACGTTTTCATCTACATTTGGCTCATGTTACTTTTTTCCCATATTTTTATATTTAATTATTATTATTATTATTATTATTATTATTACAGTAAAAAACCTACTGTAACCAGAGATTATGCTACTGTCTATCTCCTTATTGGGGAAATTGTCCATTGAAATGGCCTTATGTCAATACATTTCCTACAGATTATTCACAGCATAAATTTTTAATATCCCATAACAATTTGATTGTGAATGGCTGTTAAACTATATGGGACTCGGTAGAAATCCTCTGGAAGCACGACATAAGTGATGGTTTTTATATCGTCTGGATTGGAAAGAGCTGAACGTTCCATATGTCACGCAGAAAAAAAAATCATATACAGTATGTAGCTTTATGTCTTTCTGCCTCGACACGCTGTTCCTCCTCATCATACACAGTCTGCTGGACGTTTCTCAAATCTCTCTGCCTTTGTCTTTTTATCGCGCAGCGCTCCTTTGATGTGACTGTGTGCGCGAGGTCCCTCTCCTCTCCCTGTCTACTACTACAACACATGGTGTCAACAGTACGGTGTTAGCGGCCTTCGGTGCACATCGTCATACCTGGGCAGTGGTGTCGGTGGGGTTCTCTGGCTGACTGCCGTCGACGGCCCCGTAGTCCAGCTCACTCTCTGTGTAATACTCTCCCTCCGCGTTCGTCACCTGAAACAACGCAAAAACAAAACACTCCCTTCATGTTTCAAAATAGCACACTTTACCTGTTTATTTTGTATGTTCATTTGTGACTTTGTAACAGACTTTGCACATCATGTATTATAGTTATGAAGCGGATTATTTTTGAGAGAGTGATCAAAGTGAACATGGGACAGGCATGGGCAGAGAAGGTAGCGGGCGATGAAACTGTCCCAGAAAAGAAGGAGCTGTGACGGACACACCCTACAAGATGGCCAAGGCCGACAGAGGTGGTCATCAGTGACGGCAAGACACCACACATAATAAACACTGTCTTTTTTGTATATATGTGTGGTGTGGGCGTATGTATGTGTGTGTGTGTGTGTGTGTATGTGCATGTGTGTGGACGCACATGCATGTGGGACAAACAGCCTCTGTCAGTGTGTCTGCGTGTGTGTGCGTGTGCGTGTGTGTGTGTGTGTGTTTGTGTATGTGCATGTGCGTGGGTGTGTATTTTACCTCTTTGTCAGTTTGGGCTCCTTCTGTAGGGGGAGTTCCCGTGGCGACTCCTCCCTCACTGTAGTCATAGAACTCACTGTACTCTGTGTCATAGGAGTTGTACTGCACCAGGGAAGAGACAGATGGGAACACGCCAAGCGTTAGTCACCCACACGTAAACAGACCGCTAATACACTGTGTCAAGTGAGACATGCCTACTGTATATTTACAGTGATTTACCGTGTACTGAATATTTACAGTGATTTACAGTGTACTGTATATTTACAGTGTACTGTATATTTACAAGGAGAGCTATGAAAGGAAATGGAGTTCACTCATACAACACGCTTGCTCTCTGACATGCTAAAAAACGAACTGGATGATCAATATAGTGGTCAACTCAAATCCACACGAAGTTGGTCATGAGATAGGGAACACGTGCACAATGCACATACAGACACATCTTCATATTGTTAGCGATGGATGAATAACATGAAAATCCCTTTGGTCTATCTCCCCAGCTGACCCTACGGAATTTACACATGACCAGTGGTGCTCAGGTCTGTAACCCAGCAAAACAGCCATAAAGGAGCTTGTTTTCTTGGAACAGGATGTTAGGGTGTTCATTTGGTGCCAATGAAAATGTGACGATTCTAATGGGCACTAAACATGTGTACATTTTAGGTAAACACTTAGATGTGGGGGGGAAATAACAGTTAACGAGAGGCCTTGACAAGCCTAGACCTGCTATGTTAGCACACACATTAATGTTAGGATTCATACATTACAGAATTGCATTTGCGTTGCATTTAGCTTTTATTAAGCCATACAATGCTACAGTAAATGAATGAGATACCAATCAAAGTATCTTCGGTTTCTTCAAAAAGGGACGAGCATGAGCAGTCAAAACAAACAGCCTGGAAGATTAAGTTAACAGACACGCTCCTGATATCGCCTGCTCTTTCGGAAGGGGATAAATATTAGTCCCAGTACAACAGCTGAGCTCATAAAAATAATAAAAGACTCGAGGCCTGACGGCCTGGCCGCCGTCCACTGGCCCAGGAGGAGAGGCCAGACCAGAGAGTAGCACTGACCAGTCAGACCAGAGAGAGACATAGAGAGAGAGAGAGAGAGAGAGAGAGAGAGAGAGAGAGAGCGAGAGAGAGAGAGAGAGAGAAGAGAGAGAGCGAGCGAGAAGAGAGAAACAGACAAACAGACAGAGGAAAGAGAGAGAGCACTGGAGAGAGAAGAGAGCAAGAGAGAGGGAGGGAGGACGAGAGAGAGAGCGAGAATGAAGAGAGAAACAGACAGAGAAAAGAGAGAGTGCTAGAGAGAGAAGAGAGAGAGAGAGAGAGAGAGACAGAGAGAGAGAGACAGAGATTTACAACCTCGTATGGCTGGGCCAAGCTTAGGGCCATCACCACGACAGGGGAGGGGGTTGGATGAAAGGCATAAATATTGAAGTGGGCTCATAAAAATGAATCCCCCCCCACCCCCCCTTACAGCATGGGGCAGCAGAGTAGACATGTGGCTCTACGCTGCAAAGGATCATGTGGCCAGGGGATGGAGAGTCTCGGGGGTCAGAGTCAACACGTCAACGATTGTTATGCCACATTGTTTTTATTTTTCAGTTTTTATTTGTTCTCACAAAATTGTGAAAATAAAAATTAAAAAATGGTGAAAATGAAAATCGAAATCACTGGGGAACATTTGCTTCTGGAACGAGCCGCCCAGAGATATTCCCATTTTTCCAGGTACGGAAGGTCTAGCTGAGGGAAGGAGAAGCTCTGGTTTCCCTGGGAGTCTGGGCAGCGCCTGCAGAACTCATTAGTGCTCTAAACCACGGGGCCACTCCAAAGCGGGCTCATACGCCGTGGCATGGGGAAGAGGAAAGTTTCCACTGTGAGCTCATCAGCTTCTCGGTGAAATACTGAAATAGGAAAATAGTCTTTACGGCAGCAGGACTCGAAATACCAAAAAGGGCCCCGATGACAAAAAGCATTGTACTTTGATTCGGAACACAGTGTACAATAAAGTTGAGCTTGAAAGAGACAGTTGCCATAAAAGTCAAATTAGGGTTTGAGTTTTAGTTTTTTTTATTAAATACGTCTCTGTCAAAAGGGATTATTATAAGGGATATAGGGGATAATTTATAGATAGTAGAGAGACAGGGAAAACCTCCTCTTTTCTAGGACCAAGGAAAACTCTCATTCTACCTTTAGCCAATACTTCACACGCGAGAGACGTGCAGGGATATTACACAGCTAACTAGACAGTGCCGCCCTGAGATGGACATAAACGGACTGAGAGGTCAGCGCTTACCACTACAGTACATCTGTCACCATGGACACCAGCTGACAAAGTTACAATGTTTCTGACGGTAAAACAAAAAAAAAGATCTACTGGAATATCTAACAGAACACCCAGCCTCCCCCCGTTCTCAACCACCCGCCCTCCCTTTCCTTTCCTGCCTTCTTCATCTCTCCCTCCCTCACTTTTCTATCCCCCTCTCTTTAAAATCTTACTTCCCCCTTTCCTATAGCTCTCCTCCAGCATACCTCACTGATACCCCCACTCATTCCCGCTCCTACACATTTCTGTATACATTCCCTGTGCTCATTCCTCCCATATCCCGGGTCCCTCTCAAGCATCCCACCACACTGGCTTTCACTCTCTTCTTTTTCAGTCATCCCATCAATCCCTCCCATTCCCTCTCTCTCTCTCCCTCCCTTCTCCTTCCCCTCCTTCCTCTCTTCCCTTCTCCTTTTCCTCTTTTCCTTTTCTCTCTCCTTTCCTCTCCTTTTCTTCTCTCTCTCTCTCTCTCTCCTCCCTCCTCGCTCTCCTCCTCTCCTCTCCTTTCCTTTCCTTTCCTTTCCTTTCCTTCCCATCACATGCCATCCATACCATCCCACCCCTTCCCTGCCCTTCCCTTTGATTCCCCTGCTAGGTAACAGACCTCGTCCTCCGGTTCCTGGGCCTGGGGCTTGTCATGGTGGCTGGGAGTTTCACAGTCGGGGCTGTAGTGTTCACAGTAGTCATAGGCCGCCCTGGGGTCCGCCACAATCAGCAACTGCTGGATGTCGCCCTGTTAGAAGAAGAGGGGGAGAAGAAAACCACGTCAGAGCAGAACAGAGTCAGACCATTCCTCTCACCAGACCACCAGTGGTGTTCAGAGTCACAGCTGAGAAAAACAAAGCAAAGAATGTTTGACCGGACTGGACTGGACTGGACAGGACTGAGACCAAGGCTGTGGTCTACCAATATTCCTGGGCAGGACACCCCAACCATTTACCTGTTATTCACACTGCTGTGATGTTACCTGTGACGTTACAAAGAACGGTAGGAAATAGATTGTGACTGTAAAACTATATCCCAACCATTTCCATATTATTCACACTGCTTCAGTCCCCCCTGTAACATTACAAAAAACAACAACGGTAGGAAATAGATTGGGACTGTAAAACTGCATGGGATCCATGTTCTGGGATGATACGCTGCCCGTCGGCCCCGTTCCCAGGCTGTGCCGTAGGAATGAATCAGGGCTTTGTCGTCAGACCACCCCTGTGGTTTCCCTCCCCTCTCTGCCTCAGACCACTCACTCTCTGACACCAGGAACGCAGACAGGCCAGCCGACCGCTCAGCCGCTCAGCTAAGAAAACAACGGTAAGGGTGAGGGGAGAAACTGTGTCAGGGTTCGGGGTGTGTGTGTGTGTGGGTGTGGGTGTTTGTGGGTGTGTGTGTGTGTGTGTGTGTGTGTGTGTGTGTGTGTGTGTGTATGGCTGTGTGTGCCAGACGCTCAAAGGGCCGTGCCGTCTGTAAGGCTTCCAGAAAGAGCTATTGTACAGCGAGTCCCCCTTCCTAGCCCAACCGCCAGGGACGGCGAGTCTCCTTTCACAGCCCCATCCTGCCTCTCGGCCTTTGGAATGGCAAGATAAATAACCACTGCTGTACTCATGTGAAAATATCTGAGGCTGTCTGTTTTCCATGAGCATTTGGAGAGGGAAATTAGATCTGCACTCACGCCCCGTCTCACGGCAAAAGGAAACTTTTTTTTTTTGTACATGATCTTATCCCAAGGAATTTTCAAACCAGGAATTTCTCTTTTCGGAGCCGCTGTTGTGACTGTTAATGAGCCCCCAGCCCGACCACGGCAATACAACCTCGGGCGACCTGGGACGGCGATCTGGAGGAGCAGGTGGACCTCTGTGGAGCTTTCCGAGTGTAGCCACGGCATCCAAAATCGAAGAGGGTGAATCAGTGGGTAAATAACTTGGGCTGCACGCTGAGTGGACGAGCCGGGTGGCCCTTAACAGGGATCACATCCATGCGGATCACACTCGGATTACAACGGTCTCCATCTGTGGGAGCTTAGGCCTCTGGAACACGTTGGATTTTCACAGAGACTCGGCCACGTCGTGCGTGACCAGTAAATCTCAACCCGGCTATATGGCCAGCTGAATGACAGCCAGTACGAATGAACACAACAGATATAACATGATGCAATACGAAAACACGCCACGTTGTTTACACATTTCGTGTGTTAATTGTCACGCGGGTGAATTTCAACACAAATTTAGTTTTTCGAAAGTAAAGTTAGAGCTGATATAAAATAACTGATTTATCTAGACAGCTTGACACAGGCTCTTATCGTGTTATAGTGTCGGGCAAGTGCATTCAAAGTAACAGCCAAAGAAGGAAAATAACTATCAATCTTAGGGAGCTGTAGCTGCTTCACTTTCAGCTGTGGCTGCACTTCCCTCTTTCCATCTGTCTTAGTGCTTCCCCTTATCTTCATCTTTTTTTTCTCTCCCTCCGTTTTCCTATCTGCCCATCTTTCCTCTCCTCTTCCCTCCTTCTCCCTGTCAGCCACAACCCCTTCCAACTTTCAGTCTACACGCTCTCGCTCTTATCCACTCCGTCTATCTGCTCTTTATTTGCTCTCCCTCCCTCCCTCCCTTTCTCCCTCCCTCCCTTCCTCCATCCCTCCCTTCCTACTCTGTCTCTCCATCTGTCTGCGTCTGTCTCTGTTGTTGTTTATGTCATTGTGTTGGTGGGTGTGCGCGTTCCAGGGACTATGATAGAACGCGTGCTGCCATGTTGTTAGGCAGCTGGCGCTGGACCCGCACAACACACCCTGTAAAGACAGGAATCAGTTGTCTGATCTACCGAAGATCTGTGACCGTGAACAGATAAGTCCATGCGTGCGCTGCTAGACAGACCGTACTCACAGGCATGCTATTACTGAGACGTAGCATGAAAGAGGAGCCTGAGATCAAACAAGCCATTGCTCAAACGAGAATATTCTTGGGCCCATAGAATGACGACTGTCAAGGTGAAACAAACCAAAACAAGAGATTTTGGATTGCTTTTGGTTTTTTAATTAATTCTACACTAACAGTTAGCCTTTCTTTGTTTAAGATACTGTTGGTATTTGGCATTATTGACCATTGTTGATGAAAATGATCGTCCTCGTGTGAAGTGAAGAGGGTTTCCCCGGACTAATCCTGCGGAGCACCTGCTGCTCACCCCTCTTGGCACAGAAACAAGGAACGGTAAATCCCTGGCACGCGGCTGCCTCAGCTGATGTTCCCCTTTAAGCGGGCAGCATCCCCAGTCCTCGGCAGCCCCTGTAACGCAGCCCCGGCACGGAAGAGCCTGCTGGGACATCAAACGTGAGCCAGAACCTTCCCGCTCGGAGGAACGCTCTCGGAATTCAGATCAAAATGGGAGCACATGGCTGACGCATAGACTGTGGCCTCCAAACCCCCCACCCCCCACCCCCACCACCCCCACCCATCCAGCCAAGAGTCAACTTTGATCAACCACTGTTGGCTCGTTCCGCACTGACAGGATTGCTTTTGCTGTTGTGGTAAACATATCGGTTTTCCATGGCACATTCCAAATGGAACCATGACGCAATGGCGATGTGGAAGGGTGCAGAGATGAGATGTCTCTTGCGTTTGATGTATGTGTTTTAGCGTTTGTTGAACTTCAGATTTAAGACTGCAACTAATGATACCTCAGGATGTCAGATGTTTCTATTTGAAGACAGTAGTCATTTTGATGCTTTGAATTATTAACTGTGTCTATGCAATTACATGTTGATAGGGCAGGGAATAGCCAAACTAAAGGTGGCATTTAAAAAGCGTCCAGAAATATTCCCAAGGAAACGACAATGTAGTAAAAGACTGGGGGGAAAAAAATCATGCTTAAGCTCAGAAAAAGACTACTGGAATTATAATGGGGCTATGAATACACATGTGGGCCTGAATTAGAATTCAGTTTTACTTATTATATCCCAAAACATTCCAAAAACACAAGCCCAGTACATTGCATTTACTTAATGTACACAACAGTATGTACTAGGGATGTCACAATACCACTTTTTTTGCCTTAGAAAATTTTGCTAGAAAAAAATGAGCTGCGCAGCGCCCCGCAAACAAACAACCAAAGTGATTTCTTTCTGCTGGTGTCTGACATAACATTTCTTTATTTGCAGCCCTCGTACCTAAGATACGTAAGTAGAAAAGCGAGTACCGTCATGTTTTTAGAATTTTGGCATTGACTTGGTGCCGAAGTATCTGTTCTCGTGACATCCCTACTATGTACAGAACTGTGTGTTTGAAGCCCTGATGATTTCTCGTCAAACGTCTACAAGGAACTACCCGAAGACAACCCCAGATTGTGACCTACTGCACACGTACGCACCAGAAGAACTCTCACTGAGAAGTCCTTTGCCTTTGATCCTACTCTATAATCAGGGAGCGTCAGAAGGCAAGCAGATATGACAGCCTGTCACCGTGGCCTCTGCGAGACCCTTCGTCTTCCACCGCATCATGGAACTGATGGAACTGGGTGAGAGGTCAAGAGAACAAGTTGTACACACGTCAACAACCCCCCCCCCCCCCCCGCCCCCGGAGTTCCAGAGAGATTCAGATGGTTTTGAAAGCGCACGCGGTACAGTCTTTCAAACCTCATTCAGACCTCCTGTGCTCTGTGGTGTCTTCTCCTCGTCTTCCTCCGCCTAAACGTAGCGCTCGTACACCGGGAAAAAAAGAGCAACACATCATTCCAGATCAGCTCGCTGAACGACTAAACAATAACAAACACTTCAAACAGACTCGAGATTTTTTTACAGCTTCACAGCCTTTGTGAGTTTTAAGCTTCGGGGTCAGCCAGATGCCATGTGGTCGAACGACAGCTTTGTTTTCTTCCTGGAAGTAGCTCACGAAACCATACTTGAAACATCTGTAAGTATATCGCCCTGTCTGCTCCCTGCCGCCCCTCCCCTACGCACAGCCGTCGGTCGGTAGCACCGAAGGGCCACGCCCGGTTCCCTCACAGCCCCAGTGGGGGCCAGTTAAAGGAGGTGGTGAGTGTTAGGTGAGGACGCGAGGGACACGCGGGGTTGGACCACGTTCAGTTTCAGAGACGGGTTGAAGGGGGGCGGGGGGGCTGGCGGCAGGCGTTGTAAGCTCTTATAAGACATGTCAGGGCTGGATGATGAATAGAGAGTCTTCGGCTCCGGAGCCACAGGGGGTCTTCTCCGTCTTGCGGAGGAGGGGGGAGGGGCAAAGCGAGAGCCGACAGCTTTGAAAGGGTCTCGTTCACTCGCCCAATCCCAGCGCCTCAATGCCCCTACGGTAAGGGGTCAGAAATATGTCACTCTACGCACATATGGGAAGCGTCCATTATGCAGCGACTGAACCCATTTCTCAGTTTACAAGCAAACAGAGAGAGAACTTCAAACCCAGACAGAGCACAGCTAACCCAAACGTTCCGTGTCTACGTTCATTTCCCGAGGCCTCACGCCCTTGAGCGTGCGGGTCGGATTCCGTGGTCAGGACTGTTGAGTGGACGTGTCTACTTTGAAGTATCTTAAAGACAAATGCACACACACTCTCTACTGTATTGTGTCAATATATCACACACACACACACACACACACACACACACACACACACACACACACACACAGCATCACACATATTTTAACTGGAAACAGTACCATCTTGCCTTCATAGCACACTTTTGGAGAAACTCTTACGAAACCTGAAAGGCTGAGACGATTTCAGCCTGTACATCTTGTGGCTTTCCTATTGGAACAAAAATAAGACTCAGAGAGGCCTGGTGAGTGGCCATATCTTTCCAACAGCTGCGGTGTCCAAACGAAGACAAAGCACACACTGATCACATTTTCCCCTCGCCTTCATTCCTCCTCCACGTTCCAGCTCTCACACCTGGTTCCGCAATCTACGGCAGTAAGGTAGCCATATGCTCTCCGCCACAGAAGCCCAAAGACCAGGGAGAAATTTGTTCCACAACACCGCAGCCTGCCATGTTTAAGCGGTCCGGACATGTCGCCCCACCCCTTCCTGCTTCGGGGAGCTCCTCCACTCTTCACCGTGCTCACGTACGGTTTTCAATGATATCATAGGCCTATTGACTGTTAGTTATAGGGCGGTAACAACTGTACCAAGGCAAATAAAATATGTCCATAGATAGACAAAATACGTTGCTTTCATGGTCTCGAAGCAGAGCTCAAATCACCCAAACGCTTACAAATACTCTAATTTGTGGTGCATCGTTAGTTATCTGTCCCGCGGAACACTGCTTGTGCTGGACACAACAAAGTAAAAATGCTACCAATGGATTTATCAGGGGCTGGGCAAGAAGGATTTACACAAACGTTAGTTAACTGAACATACAACTGCCCTAACTGCTGAGGTGGTAAAGATAAATGAATTTGCCATGTCAGTTTTACTCAAAAGACTATTATGCTAAGTTGCAGCTCATCAGTATTGTATCCAGGCCATGTCCTCATATAGACAGCGTTGTTGTTTTTAAACAGGTCTTTCAATCATCTTCCACAATCGTCAGATTCAGAATATTGAACATGTGATCTGTGCCAAGTGTCAATTGGTATCAACAGCAAAGCTAGGAGCAATCAGAGAAGTGCATCACCTGCCAGCAGCGCCCAGTCTGCCAAATCTAACTAAAAGCGACATGTGATATGGTCCTAATGCCAAAGAGTGTTTTTGATCACTCATGCTACTTTTTTGGCCAAAAGGAATTTTACACATTTAAAGAACTTGAAAGAATTTGTAACATAAACTCCCAGTATTGATTCACATCAATGAATACGTTAAAATCATTAAATAAGGGTAAAGGCAAAGCATTCGCATGCAATGTATAATGTCCTTTCACAGTTAATATGATAGCCTAATAACTTCATAATTAAAGCTTTCAATTGGCCAGTGCCAACAGTTATACTAATTGTCTTTTGTATAGAAATCAAAAAGGTAAACACAACTAGGTTTGTTTATTGGACCTCTAAAATGTATAGCATAGCTGACTAACGTTCCATTTGGCATGAATTCAATATTTGCAATTTGTAAACAGTCACCGTACGTCAGAGGCCGATCTAGACATGTCAAATGGCTGGCCACAATGACTGACTGTAAAACACATTACTTGTACACTGCAATACAAATAGATGTCATGGTTAATTAAGAGATAATAGGGACCCTGTATAATTATGTTGCCTAGAGTATAAAAATGTTGGCGTGCTTTTAGAGCAAATACTTTTTTTATTATTTTAGAGCACACTCAAACAACCTCTAGTAAACTATTCTGAGCTTCTCTTTGAAGGAGATTTTTCAGGACATTAGACACAAAGGGCTTTCTGAGTGAGTCATTAGCACACCGTTTGCTTACAAATAGCCAGATTGCAATCAACCAAGCCAACGCCATTGGACATGCAGTGGAACTAACTACAGCTTGAAGAAAGAGCTGAGCAGTCACTGTTCAGGCCACCACAGCACCGCTAGCAGGCAGACTCCGATGGAAACCGCTCTCCAATGTGCCAACACACTCTACCCCTGGGACAAACAAAATCATTTTCTCCTCTCATTGCTTCCAAACAGAGAAAAACACCAAATTGCTCTATAATTCTAACCCACTTAGCTTAATCTACGTTCAAACAAAGAACACCCACAAAAGACCAGAATTGGCCTTAAAACAGAATAGAAAATACTCTTTGTGAAAGCCCAGTGCTAATTTGTGAGAAACACTATTTTGGTCAAAGATGGGGTATTATTAGATGCCTTCATCCGTTTTTTTGTTTACATTTTTAAATCCATAATGATCAACTTTGATTAAATAAACGGAATCACTGAACAGGCATGGAACCAGGACGTGCTATATTCCTAGTGTTAAAGTGTGATAAACTTTATACCGACCCACTGTAGGTAAACCAGCATTAACCAGAAATCGGTTGCTCGCCAAAGAAATCAGTGCAGAATAGAGGGATCAGGGTTTTCAAGCGGCTGCAGTGTTCAAAGTCATCTTTGACCTGGATCCAGAAGCAGGCATTTAGCTGGCTTATTTTTCTTCTTAGAAAGCATTCCTTAAGCTGACATCAAAGAGGAAGCTATTGTCTCCAGAGCTAGCATGTAAGTCATATTTTACCAAGAGCTGAAAGCTAGGCTACCTGCCAAACCAGGCGGCTCAACCCAATAAACTAAACAAGCTGTGAACAACATTGTTGGAAATCAATTCAAATGTTCCCTGATCATTCCAGTCCTTTCCTATGTTAGTCTCAAATGCTACCACCGCACAGGATATGAGATAAACCTAATGTGCTTTTAATTGCATACAGCTGGAATGTTTCTCACCCAAGTTTGAAAAGTTCTCCAATTAATTTGATAGAAAAAAAAACTAATTAATTTCACTTGTAGTGACAAGTACGATGAGTTACAATTACAACCATACATAGGCCTGGTCTCTAATGAGCCTTCTCTAATAGGCTTAAGAAAACCAAACTGTGGCCTCCGGAGCAAAGCGCTGTGCTTGGCACGGAACAGCCTCTTACTAAACCATTGAAACGTGTCATTACCTCAAAGACTTCCTCGTCCAGGATCCTGGTACCGAAGACAGTGATGCCTTCTGTATTTATGACGGCATCGTCACTTCTGCTGAGCGGTCGGATTAACTTCTTCTTACAGTCCAAAATGATGGTGACCGTTTTCTTCTCAATGCTGAGGGCAACACGATGCCACCTGTGGAGAGTGGAGGTCGTGTGTCATGGAGGTGTACAACACAGGGAACACGTGTTAGCGTACTAGAGCAGCGTTTCCCAACCTTTTCCAACCCACGGCACACTTGCATGAACGCTTTTATTTCGCAGCACACCGCAGATGTAAAACTGAATCAAGCTTAATACAAAAGGTTTGTTTATCTTTCCCAAAATGAGACTTTCTCAAAATTCCACGGCACACCTGGTGATGTCTGACAGCACACCCAGAGTGCCACGGCACACCAGAGTGCCACGGCACACCAGTTGGGAAACGCTGGACTACAGCATAGCATTATAGAAACCTGTGCTAGAGGAATGTTATAGCTCAACAAGTCATTCAGTATTCTGCTATTACAGGAACTACAAAAGAAAAGACTACCTTTAATTACTGTGCTCATTGAACAATGGAAATATGGGTCTGCTGAACAAGACAACAACATAACACCAACCTGCATCAATTACCTCACGAGGTAACAAACCAACCTATCAGCGCTCTCGTGAGGATCAGTAAATATCCACTTACTTGCCGTCAGCGAGGTTGATGGAGCGAAACAGGGGGTACTCCTCGGGGGCAGGCTTGCCATGTTGGTCCTCGTACAGGAAGACAGGGGCACGGCCTACCTCCACCCCAAGCTGCTGGAGGCCCTGCTGGTTGTACACTGACAGTAGGAAGGACTGGAGACCAGCCTTGGGCTTGATGGTAAACATGATGGAGAAATCCTCTGGGAAAACTCCCCCTGGAACAAGAGATCGAAAGTTAATTTAAAGTGTTAGTTAGGAAGTGATGAGTATCAACAGCTAAAATGATAAAAACTTTAACATTTTTGCATTTCACTTTCATTAATGAGTACTACAAAAATGTTGTCTCAGTATTGTTTATAGGTAGCCTGAAATGTGTTTGCAACGCTACTACTGATTAAAGTAAGCCGTGTCAAATACGTTCAATTTACAAGTGATGTTAATGCAGCTGCCTGGTCCTTACATCACAAAAAACATGAACAATGCAAAAGGCCTAACTATACCAACACAAAAAACAATTTCATTTTTGTAGCACTGTCAAGAAGATTCGATTAGTATTTGTGTGGGTTTCCTTATGGTATTTGGCTTATAGCTATGTGCTTTTTGAGATTGTATGTTTAGTTATTTGCAAATTGCTGACACTTAATTTCCCCTTGACAAATCTTACATTTAACAATTAACATATTGTCCTTTCCTTCCACTGATTTAAATAGCGGTCAGTATTTCTGCGGTGAATACATGGTAATAAGTTAGATAGCTACAAATTATAAATGTACCTATGTGTGTATGTGTGTGTATGGCACATTTTCATGTTAACTAAAATAACATGTGTAGGGTCCTGGTAGGCTGTGCTTTTATTTACCCCCCAATAGTACTCCACCAAGTACCAGTCAGACATCTACAATATACAGTGCCTCGGATGTTGGAAATGTATTGGATGTGAGGTCATATATTCACATACATTTTACTAGTGAATCAAATTTTAAACCAATGCAATTCTTGTTAACAGAGTCCACACCAATTTGTAATCAAATAAAAGTTCATTCCTATTATTTTATTGAGAACACTCTGACACCTTGCTACTCCCTCTCTCTCTCTCTCTCTCTCTCTCTCTCTCTCTCTCTCTCTCTCTCTCTCTCTCTCTCTCTCTCTCTCTCTCTCTCTCTCTCTCTCTCTCTCCCCCCCACACACCAAAAAAATCCAGTCTTAAAACGCCATGGTTTTCAAGCATATATGTTCAGCCAAAAAACACTGAAACCGAATTGTTAACTTAATTTCTCACTAGTTTGTGCCCAATCTTCCCTTTACAGCCAAGGCAAACTGGAATGTGCCCAACACACACAGACTTAGAGAATTTATTTAACAAGACACAGTTCCCTCTAAATGCACAGTGTCCTTTCTAGGCCAGAAATGTAATCTTTTTTTAAAGACTACAGAGGACCCACTATTTTATTTTAAAGCATTCGTTATTGTCTGTCACATCTTATAGTTCTAAATACACACCACTTGATTAACTGGTGAGCAGGAGACTGTCTAAGACAGTAGATAACTCAACAGAAACATAACTAACCGTGTTTCCCTAAATAGACTAGGCTTTATGACAATAAAAAATGAGCATATTTTTCGCATACAAAACTGGTCGTAAAGCTATGATTCACACTGTGAAATTATTGTATAATTGTAGTTATACGTTGTACCTCCTTTTCATTTGCAGCGTTTAATGGGACTCAAAGGAGGCGTTAAAGTCACTGTAAGATAACGTCAATTAACAAATTGTCAAAGTCTCCTGACTAC
Source organism: Galaxias olidus (assembly GCA_026901105.3). Classification (NCBI taxonomy): domain Eukaryota; kingdom Metazoa; phylum Chordata; class Actinopteri; order Galaxiiformes; family Galaxiidae; genus Galaxias; species Galaxias olidus. The sequence goes on from JAPMUY010005493.1 coordinate 111,884, forward strand.
GTCACCATTCATTAACACTGTGTCCTCGAGATGTGCGGGAGAGGCCCATGGTTACCTGGGAAGAGTTGCTTAGTCGGAGCGCTGATCTGCGCTTGTTTTCCCACTCTGAAGGCGACATCGGGTTTAGATCCCCTCCGTACGGCGCAAAACCCTGCGGTTGGCCGCACTCCGTCGGGGGAGCTGTGGAAGTCTAGCACTTTGAGGACATCCACTGGTTCAGCTGTGGGTGATAGAAAACAGAATTGGTCCAAATAGAAACATATTGTGAGCGGATTAACATTAACCCCGTTGATGGTGTTGACAGGTATTTCAGCCGTAAAGTACACATTTCCATTACATACAAGTTTGCAATATGCAGAGACTTTAGTCACCGTCAAGAGCCAAGACAGCAGCGTTAATGTCCCAGTGACGCAGTACTTGATTTTTCCATGGCAGTGAGTACAAGCTTATAGACCGGCTGCAGTCGTAAGGAAATACTTCTAGCTTAGTTGTATGCCAGCGAATACTTTCAGTATTGTTTGAATGCTAACTAGAGACAAAAGATTATTAGTTCATTGTTTCTTTCTTGTTTGTAAACCTACAGTACGTGCTTGATTAGCTTCTTGCTAACCGGTAAATGTATCTGTATCTGAAATGAACATGGTCAATAGGCATTTTGTTCAGATCAATTGAAAACACTATTGCAAAAAAGCACTATGTAGCATCTTGGCCATCACAATCAGAGTCAACCAGAAACAGCAATAACATTTAGTAACAGCATCTTCCATAAGCCCCTGACACCATATGGCCTATATATTGTACCCCAATAAATCACTTTCAGAAACTGCATGGGGTAGTGAGTACACAGCTACAGTAGTGGCAGACCCAAACGGTGCAATAAATTATGGTACAATGACATGTTATATGGAAACTGGCTGTTTCAAATTGTATGGCCTAGTCGTTTTTGGTACATTTCAGTAAACACAAATTGCTCCATATTAAAATTATTGTCTTTCTGCATATGCCAATCATTTCATGTATTTTCCCATTTCCCCAGTATTTCCAGCTTAGTGGTCATAAAAATATTTTTGTAACAAAAACACATACAAAGCATGTGGCATATCACTTGCCCCCGGGCGCTCACTGTTAGCAAGCTCTGAATGAATTTTAACTGACACTAGCAGTGGAGTTGTATAAAAAATTGTTAGGAGCCATCCAGTGGGTATAATTGGGCCCGCCGGTGTTGTTCCTGTCCACTAAACCCCAGGGATGGAACACAGCAGTGAGGCTCACCGTATTTCTGGAGGGACGCAAGCCCAGCAAGGGTGATGTTTATTGGCTGTTAAACACAGGGAGACCCCTTTTCTGTCAAATGAACACAGACAATGTGAGAATGCCAGTTACCCATTTACCTTTTCCCACTCATACTCACTCTTGCACTTTCTGTCTTTTTTCTCTCTTCTGCACTACTTAAAAACCATAATCCATATTTGCTTTCTCCGTCTCCATCTTGTTCCGAGTCGGCATCTCTCACTTACTGCCCCCCTCCCTCCTCAGTCCTTCTCATCCCCATGGGCAGGATATGATTCACTGTGGGATTATAGTGAATTTGGGTAAACCTAATAGGCTAGGTTTTAAAAGACGCATATAAATAGGATCTTAAAGTACAAGACAGCGTGCAAGTGATAGTTACCCAGTGATTGATGCACTTCTGTCTGGCTCTATCTTCAACGTCGTAAACGCAGAGACGCGAGCTAATTCTTAAAGGTCACATCTGTGCTAATAGATAATTCTTTTAAGTACAAGGATGTGTAGAACCTCTGAGGGGAAGTTCCATAAAATCTTGAAGGCTAACATATCTTTTGATGCTAACTTTCGGCCTCTGACAGTAAACGATTCTGTTTTGTACGTTGCACTTGTTATGAATCTATGCCAACCATGTTATTTAGCTGAATACGATTGTGATGTAAGTTATATGTGAGCAGAGTGTGTTGTAAGTTATATGTGTTATGTATAGCCAATTTGTACTTGTATTGTATTGCTACAGCACACTACTGGACTTGCTTCACACCAAATTACTATTATTATCAATCAATCCCCCCCCCCCCAACAAATATCATCATTGTAAGATGTACTTTTGATCAAACTAGTTGAGCCATTTTAACAGCAAACATTATTTACATAAGGTAAAATCAACATTTAAGGACTTTGGTGTAGTCATACACCCCAAACAAAACAGCTATGTCTGAAACCATGGTGTCTGGACATCCAAACATCTCTGTGTCCTACATTAAGCACACAGACAGGATGCAGCCTCTTCAAAGGTCCAGCGACAATAAACAATGCCTTGACAGTCGGCTTGTAGACCCACTGGGAAGAACTGCAAACCAGTTGGACAGACAAGGCCATTCTATACCACATTGTAGAGAGATTACGTATGATATTTCTGATCTAAATAGTTCCAAAAGTTCTAAAATGTTTTAACCTATTTTAACATGGATCTCAAGGCGTACTTGGAAAATGCTTTGCAGGGATCACAGTATAGCATATATTATATATTCCAGTCTGGTGCTGCAGTCTGTCTCATACTATTCCATGAAACAGAATGATCCCAGAATGGAATATAGGCCAAGATACACTGTCTGGGTGAAGCAGGGAAAGGAGCCTTGGGCTGAATACAAAACAATCCATCTTGAATTTCCGAAATTACAAATACTGCTGAGCATCATATCAATTAATCTTACTCATTTGTGGCTGTAATCTGCCCTACAGTACATTTCAACATACATTTGAGTCTTTAAGGTTTAAACATTGATCTAAAGCCCAAAGGAATTTTATCTTACATTGCTGTTTACATTATCCATAATTTATCGGCATCTGGCAGGAAGGCAGGAAGTGCTGATCCGGCAGTTCCTGTTCCATCTCAGTGGCTAGGTGGGGGTCTAGGGGCGGAGCCAGGGAGCATGCTGAACACATTAAAGGGGGTGGCACTACTTTTTTATCCCTGCCCCACTCCCTTAGTAAAACACACATGGGACTAAACTAAGATGGCCCCATCCTCATGGCTCTCACATGACCAGAAAAACAGCACTTTGGGCGGTTAATCAAACACTGTTCGTGCACGTGCTCTTGAATATGCCACTATTTTCCCTTATATATCAAAGTGAGGAGATATGGTCTGTTTCTTACTAGAAGGGAAAATACTGAGTTTATTTAATTTGGTCTTGTACGTTTACCAGATATTTTACACACATTGGATCCTGTAAAGCATAATATTATATTTTTCGTAGAAATACTATCAACTTAAACAATAAAAAAGGCAATTCTTGATAGAGGTTCTGACTTTCAAACTTTGTCAGTGCCTATATGTTAGTTATTAAATGTGCTAGTAAACTATGGCAGAAATAGATGACAAAACTAAATGTTGATGACCCGGTCTATAGTATTCTCCTTCGATAGGAGAGAGGTAACCTGGCTCTAGTAACTCAAAGTAAGTCTATGCCCCTGATATTAGTGAACATAATGCCAAAACTGAAATTATTGTTATGAGTTTTATGACTTATATAAAAACCAAATGCGCAATGCCTAATTGAAATAAAATAGTCTATATAATGTCCTGTTTAAAAAAAAAAAAAACAGAGGCTGAACCAAAGGTCTCTTTGTGAGTTTCAGAATGCCTTTCTGCATTACTGCATACCTCAAGGTCTCATATATTCCAGATGTGCTGAATTGGCCAGGAATTGTCCCCCCCCCCCCCCGCCCCCCTCTCAACCCCTTTCCCTCTCAACTACCACCCCACAGAAGCGCTCAAAAAGCAAGGAATATCCAAAAACCATTAAAAGACCTAAATGAGCATGGCCAGCATTTGAAAGCATTTAGACCTTATATAGGAAGTATAGCTAGATTACTGTCTACTTCACATCTTGAATAAAGGTGCTATCCTTCTGGCCTTTTATGGGAATCAGCCATGCTTACCCTAATGATAAGGAAGGGAACCACAAAAGAAAGGAGAAGAGGTTGATTAGAACTATGCACACACAACCATTGCCATTCCAGATTGTCCACAGGCATGCGCCTGGAATAACCTGACAATCTCACACGTTTCAATGACACATTTTGTTGACGGCTGTCAGGGACGTTGATATACTGACATGTTAACAAGCCACTAACCAGAGGAGCACATTTTATCTGAGGGAGAATTGCATGTGCTGACACGCATGACTACTTCTAAAGCCATGGTGAAAAAAATCTATTTCAAAGAAAGCAACGACTTCAAAATATTCTTACCATTATCAGAAACCTCATTCTAAATGGCTACTCATACAGTGTAAAACTATTCATATATGTATACTTTGTACTACTATCTCTCTATTACTGTATACACATCTTGGTTTAATGTAATCTGCATAAGCAATAATGTATGCTCCTTATTTATGCATTCCAGTTTCTTCAAAGCATTTCTTCACATTTTGATGATTTAATTTTGCCCCTTAAAATGAGACATTTAACTTCAGATCTCTGTGGCTTCCAGTTCCAGGGTAGCCTCTGGGGAAGTCTAGTTGGCGTTTTTCTTGGTATTGCCATCTACTGAAAGTTGGCAGCACAAGTGGCAATTACAGTGCATTGGTAGGCCTGTAAATGTTTGCGAGCACATCATGCAATTATGGTTTGTTAAATATCAGACATAAAGAAAAGAAACTGCAATGGTTTTATGGTACTTGTTTTTCTGTTCTGTTCACTTTAGAGGGCCTCCAGAACTATGGCATCTAATTAGTTTATTACTGTACAGTTGTGATACTTCATATTATCGGAATGGGTATGAAAGGGGTTGGGCCTTCGAACTTCACCGGAAACATCCAAACGAAGCACAAAGCATGCTGGGAGAAAAATGTATTCAGAAAAGGCTAAAAGGGACAAGTACATGCCTCAAAAAGAAACTGAACCGAAAGTCTAACATTTCTGCCAAGACACAGCTTAAGGCAATTAACTTTAAATGATAAAGCTATTATATTTAAAAAATGTAATGGATTACAAGAAGGCCAGCTACAAATGAGAGTTACACAATTATTCATCTGAAATTGCAGGAAAACCAAGACAACTTTTGGAATCCAACATTCCAAACAGACTGAAGAAACATTAACTGAAATATTACCAAAAACGTACAGCATATTTCATGGCCCACATATGATCTATAAAGAGGGGGGAACACTCGAGATATTTTTTTTCCATCAACGCCCCTTATTGGACTTAGTGGGAACCAGGATAGTGTGGAGAAACGGTGATCCTTCTGCCATTATGTAGCCTACAATACTACTCTTCCAGCTCGTCCACACACTGCCTAGTGCTACAGTTTGGACCGTGCAGGTACTGATGGAACAGATGTTATCCACAAACACATGATTCTAATTTTGTGATGAAGGATTGTAAAATTGACTGGAAAAATATGGCCATATCGCTTGCACGCGTCCTTCTGTACCAGCTAATTATATATGGCAGTGTAATGGTTAAACTAATAACAAATGTAGGCTACACGGCAGAACATTTATTTATTTATTGGAAACGGCTATGTGATTTTTCTAAATACATCAACATTCAACGCTCATCCTTGTTAATTGTAGGCTAGCCTACTACAATACTACAATGCGTTAAAGTTATGCGTAAAACCTCTTCTTGGGGATAAGTAAATCGTTTTTCCGATGCAGCCAAGAAGACATATTAAGAGGCTGTAGCTTATTACTGGCTTAATAATTCCCAAACAAAGTGAGAAGTTGTTGCCTTCATCTTTATCGAACTCCCTTCCTTTTGGCATGTCCACACACACCTAACGGACCACCGTACATGCAAACAATGAATACTTCTGTAGCAAAAGCCTTTAAAACTGTCGCGAGAGCTCTTGGCACGTTTATATCGCTGTGCCATCACATCATTCTGCCACGTACTGCGAAGTGCGGATCACGCTGTGACCCATCACTACCGCCAGGAATGACCGCACCTGTATGAGCGCTGACCGAGAGGCATCAACCTGAGGAACTATCTTGGAAAATAAGGTCATTTCATGCTGCCTTTTGGATATAACCTTAGCGTCTGATAGTACCAGTGGTTCCGAAAATTATGCATTGACCAACATTTTAATGGTAATGGTTTTAACTTATATATATTTAATTTATTTTACATATCGAACGCCACAAAAATAAATTATTCACATGTCCTATTATCTGTACTAACTTAACAAAGTTATGCATTTTATACAATGCATGAAACAATTTCAGCCAAATAGGTGCCAACTTCCGCGCAATGTGAAACTGGTCAAAGGCAACAGGTAGGATTCGATTCATTCACCAAGTTATGGATGGGACCATCTCAAGCCTAATGGAGGAGAGAGCTCATATTTTGACACTTCTTACCTGCTCTGACATTGACGGCATGTAGAATTAAAGTTAGTGAGACGATAGTGGTAAGCGGGGAATTCCAAAGCCACCTTTTCGTTTTCCACCTTGTGGACCACCTTTGCATCTCCATTGTTTCTGCCCGTAGTTGTTAAAAAAAAAATCGGGCAACTTTAGACAATATTTGGTCCCACAATCCAACAAAAAGTGATATATTTGCACTACAGAGCAGCCATGTGTAAAATTTAGTTCTGGTTTCCTTGCATAGCCAAAGTGGGCCCTTGTGATCCTCTACTCCTAAGGCCAGCCCTCAGACTGAAGGTAAAGGGCTTTCATCGAAAAACGGAGACCATTCAATTTTCCGGGAGTCGCGCGCCGACGGGAGGCTGGGCAAGCTCCCCAAACCAGAACCGCGCGACAGAAGAAAACTGACACTGGAAAATCTTCCTTTCAACAAATCACAGAACTGAAAAGTTGTCGCAGGACCCGCCCCACAAGAGGTCCTTAGTTACAGCAGCATCACTTTCGTCCATGCATTATTTACAAATAAATACAATGTGTTGTGTTAAAAAATAATGCCTTGTTTACCTTTGTTTTATGTTGACTTTCAATCACAGGTTTATCAGAAAGGTATTTGATCTGGTTTGCAGCATAAAGAGGGGGCACTATCTCTAAAATAAAGTAAATCGGGGCACTGTTTATTAGGCTGACAGGGTGGAGGAGTTATTTCTAACTTGTCAAGAAAACATGACAATGATAAATTATTAAGTCAAACGTGTTTGTATAGCACATTTCATATCCATAGCCAAGTCAAAGTGCTCTACATAAGTCAAGCAGGTACATACAAATCAAGAAATAAAATAATAGGAATGCAATTAAAACAATAAAAATGGATAAGGGAAATAAAATGGCTAATAATGGGTCTACAGACCCAGAAACAGCAGGATCATGATCTTTGAAATTTCAAATAAAGTAAATTAAACTAGAATTGAGCCAAATTGATAAGATTTATTTTAAAAAATCTCAGAGTCATTTGCAAATGTTGCAGCACTTCTGTATATATGGCAAAAACAATTATGAATTGGAAAAAAATCATGGAAGCACAGGTGGTAGCTATAGTTCTGCCTTTGATTTAGCTTACCTCTTTCTGCAATAGTTTAATTTGAAAGTTTAATGGCGATAACTGTCCAGATTCCGGAAAGTATGTCAGGGTTTACATGTGTTATCACATAATCTAAATTATATCCATGTTTACTCAACATCATATTCACAAAGATGAGGCTAGCGAGCTGGAATATGCATTCATGCATTCATCATTATTATCAGAAGTCAGCCATTACAAACACATAACAGTAGACATGGATTTAAAATCAGCCCCTTTAAATATTTGGAGCAAGTCATGCATTCAACCCTATAAGGTACAATCCTGCTACGACCTCTATGACCCTGTGTGTTGCCTCTAGTTCACATGACAGAACGGCAGGGTAGTTATCAAAGATGCAGCTTGGCTCTTTTACAGATGGATGGTCAAAAGTTGTCTTTGAAATTTCAGAGCTCATGCTGTTGGCTGGGTTTTGTAGACCCCTCCTGTTTTGGCAGAAAAAGCATTCTGTAACCAAACCTCAACACTCGATCATGCCTTTTAGTATGCATAGATCTGGTTCCAGAGGTCTCGCTAGAATGATACAAAAAGCAGGGATTCCAGAGCTGCTTATAGATTTGTGCTTTTGAGAGCAGTCCACAATTTCTGCAGTTGGAAGCATATCATTCCGACCCAGGCATTGGTTTCCAGTGTTTGCCAAGGGGAACATGTGTAATTACTCTATTATAAGTATTCAAGGACTGTGCGCTATGATTCAACCCTGAACAGCTGAAAAAACTGGTCTGCTTTAAAAAATATGGTCCCGTACCTTGTCTTTTACTTGACACAACTTTTAATTAGAGTTTAGATTTTGCTAAACCTTTCCAGGAAAATACAGTGGGTCGTAATGAGAGTTGTAGCATAAAACTGCTCTATTTCAGTACTTTGTACTGTCCGTGCATGTACATTACACATGACACACACCCTCTATACAATAGAAGAGAATGTCCCTCCCACATGTAAAATGTAACATACCATGATTCACGTTTGATGCTAATGAAACTCTAACCCTAACCCTGATCCTAATGAAATGAAGTGGTTAATAGTTTCTCTCATATATTCCTCCCAGCCTATCACAAATTAACGTTACCTCAAAAATCTTGTGCGTTGCGTCAGGTTAAGGCACTGTGACTGGAGGTGGAGGTGGAGGGGGATGCGTTCTAGACATTGTAAACCACAAACTACAGAGAGGAATGCCTGTTTGTCTGGGCTTGCTTATGGTACCCAGAAACCAAACTTAATAGGACAAACTAGATGTGCTCTTGTTTATGATTTTCACAAGCCATCGGCACTCTTTGTCAAGTCATCTCTTCACTGTACTCTACTCAGTAGGTGTTCACAGTTGAAAAAACAGTGAAAAGGAAAAACTGTATTTGTGCTATGCGCCTCCTATTTTAGAATGTTATTTGAGTGTTGAAGTAGTTACACAAATGTTAAACATGATAAATCCTTGTGGAAAGAATAAACATTCAAACAAATAGGACTGTAGCTTTTGACGGACAAGGCCATTTGCTGAGTTGGGCAGAGGTTGCTATCTCTTGAGTGGGATTACAAGTTTCATCCTCAACTCTAGGTTCATTGTCTGAATAATGTGATGAATGTCTACTCTCTCTTTGTTAAGTGGAGATCTGCAGGTTCCAAACAGGTGTCTCATATTTCATCTAGCTCTAGCCCGTGGCAGTAAAGTAGAAAAAGAAAAGATGGGTCCAACAGAGTTTTTGGTGACAAATGGTTTAGTTTGTTTACACTGTCTCTGACATGTTTATAATAAAACTTATAAAACATAACATGGCCCCTTGTCCCCTCTATCTCCATCTTACCATATTAAATAACTAACAAAGTAAATATCTGAAATATGTGCTGATTTAATGGATGTGCTGATTTATGTAATCGAAGCAAATTCTTTCAGCAACTAAAACTTCCTGGTAAAATAAATACTATTGAATCAACAGTACACAAATGGTTTTGTCCCTATGGAATTGAGCTTGCGAAGACGGGTTGATGTTGTTATGGACCATGGATGTTTGTCATTACAGTTCTTTAATGTGGCTGAGGCAAAATCCCTGTGTCATCTTCTGAAGGACCTCCCATTGAGAGAATTTACACAACAGCAGTAGTTTCAATAAGATTCATACTCAAAAGTGTATTTATGTGTATACATCTCAGTTATACATCTTACATTGGGCTTATGACTCATTTGTGAAACAAATGAAAGTGTCAATGAATGGACAAAGTCAATTTAAAGTCTATATTCTATTTTAGCAATAATTAAATCCAGTTGCAATAGAAGGATTTTGCTTGGTGTGAACAATGGACGGACACATGTTTCAAGATGGGTGGCAACATTCTGTAGTTCTCAATCTCACAGATTTCTTTTAGACATGTTGAAGTTATGAACGATCGCTCGCCTTGATTACGTCAGGTAGCATTTTTTTTCAGGAAGACTGTTTGCCAGTGAGTAATTTAAGGAAAAGTAAATAAACACCAACTACATATATGTATGTATTTACAGTAAGGTAGCGTAATTCCCATTTGACACCCCTGCCCATTCCCTGTGGAAATCCACAGACTAAACAGTAAACCAGGAAGAACCTGTTACCAAAGCTACCCACTTGAACCACTGTTACAACTAATCTGAATTTGTTTGAGTCCCTGGGTGTGCACTGACCAATAAATCAGAAATGTAAATCTGAAGCCTGTTTTTAAATCTTACTCGTCCATCTACAAGGTTAACTGTTTTAGCAGATCATGAAATGCCCTAAACTTAAAATGTCTTCAATACTCTAACATTAACCATTGCTCAGAAAGCTCTCTTTTCATTCAGTTACTGTGATCAATTTACTGTTGGTGATCACGGTTCAAAATGTTTCAGTAGGCATTGTGTTATAGAACTAAGTCTCTCTTAGTGATCACTTTTCCTGGGTGTCAAACCTTCTCAGCACTTCTCGGTGCACACTTTGTGAAAGTCACGGAAAGTATTGATTGCTGGTGGTTTCAAAAAACACAAGTGAATGGAAGATTAAATGGGACTGTAATCATAACTCCCAGAATATGAATAACATGAATGGAATCTTTATCTTTATCTTCTTCCAACATCTTTAGAACGTTTCTGTGCTAGAATAAAAGTAATTTTAAGTGGGTTTTCAAATAAAAGATATTTTTGACCGGTTTATATAAGGAGGCTAAGAATATTGTATGCAAATGTTGATAGAACCTTCTGAGACATTCATTACAGTTTCCCCTTGCTTGGGGTCCATAAAGTAGATTCCATTCCATCCCATGGAAAAGGTTGTAGTGTAGTACATATTTCCCATATTCATCATGTGCAGTGGGCTGGGGTCCAAGATGCGGGTTTCAGATATGGTGACTACCCATTGACTTCAACCTTGTTTCCATCATGCCAGTTAGCCCCGACCCCCCACCCCACACTTAGTTCCTCCAACAAAACAGACTGCAAGCATCAGGGGGGGGGGGGGGGGTACAGCAAAACCACATGGCATTTCCATCAAGGAGCAGTAAGTATTCCTTTTCCACATCGTTTTCTCTCGTTCTCTCAAAAAGAGACTCTTGCCATTGTCTGCTCATACCCCTCCTTACTTTGTTAACTATTTTGTCACTTTGACGATTTGATTATTTCATTTTTGTGAGTCATTTTGCATAAAATTTGACTGTGTAGCACTGAGGTGTGTGTCACCTGGTCCGTCCGGAGCAGCACATACAGAAATAGAGAATATTGTACACTACATCTGCCTGTCGAGACCTTACTCCCCCACATAGGAAGCTGTTGAGTGGACCTACAATAATTGAAGTACATAAGACACACTTTGAATGACATAGACCCATTGTCCTTACACAGAAAAAGCTGCATTTATTTTTGTAATTCAAATCAAGAACATACAGGACAGCTGGAACCTTTCCCTGTTCAATCTTGACAGTCCTCATCTTCTCTTTGGAAAAACCCCATAACAACCCAGTTACAAGTTTAGTAACAAATGCCCTGTGGATGCTCTAAATTGGTGCAGCCATGACTGACTAGCTGCTTGTGAAAATGTGTGTGTGTGTGTGTGTGTGTGTTTGTGTGTGTGCATGCACACGCGCACGCGTGCAAAGCCGATAGAGTGAGAAGCATGTCTGGAATCATTTAACAAGGGGGGAATACATTCCCGCATGTGGAATCATTTCTCCCAATAGGAGTGTCATTGTTTCCAAAGACAGCAAAGCTTTCAGCATGATTCAGGTAGCATTTTTTCCTTTATAATTAATTTTTCCAGTTTCATGAGGCACATCTCCAGGAAAAATCCGGTTTTGTATGACTTGATGATGCTAAAATGTGAGAATTGAGATGTAAAGTGATGTGCTCTCTATTAACCATAGCACAATATCTAACTTATGAATATATATATATATATATATATATATATATATATATATATATATATATATATATATAATAGAAAAGGTTTGCAAGAGGCCGACTATGAGGCTTTAGGAGCTACAGAGAATATAATTGTATTACATAAGATGAGAGGGGTGGCCAATCTAGTACCAAATCTAGACCCAAACATACTCATCTGTGGCAATGTCCTAGCTCCATAGTCTATTGCTGGCGACTCACGACTGTATGCTGTGAAGGGTGCTTCCTGTGGTTCCAAAGGCAGCCACATACTTGCCTGTGGTCAGCCCCTGCATTCACCAAGCCCTAGAATAGACGTTTATTGCTGGCCAAGAGGCCAGGCTGCCTCAGCAAATTGATACCTTGAAACGAATATAGCGTTGGAAATCATATGTATGCATAAGGCGTGACACTCACACACACAGATTTACCTGCATGTGCGCGCGCACACACACACGCAAACACACACACACACACACACACACACACACACACGTCCACAAACAAACTAGGAGAGAAAAAGCAGGGTTTTCAAAAAGGGAAGAAGGCATAATCACAGACCCACATTTAACAGTGAATGTGTGCAGTCAGTAGAAAAGTTACGCCGCGTTCCGGGGACGAGTTAAACGGAGCACAGATAAGGTCTCAGGCTTTACTCTTTGCCATGAACACTCTCTGTTAACTAAACAAACTGTCCAGTCAGTTGACCGTCCGCTCAGTGGGCATGATGTCACAGGCGGTCTCACAGCCTGAGCTTACATGGAGAAACCGCTGTTGGACACAATCTCGGAGACTGTGCGGTTTTGGTCAAACAAGCTCCAAATTTGTGTTGCAGACGCTCAATAATGGATAAGGGTTAGGGCTGGCTCCAGTAGTTGAGTCGGAGCACTATCCCACTCAATAGATCAGTGTAGAGATGGAACTGACACATCACTTATCGCAGGAATCGCGTGCTCACACGACACAGCTGCAACAACCTGCAACAACCTCTTCTGGCTCTGAACGTGCCTTTGAATCTGAACTTGGAAGCCAGTTTTGCATCGTACCGTATAATGTTCGAGTCAAGAGTGAGCAGATTGTTGCAGATGTAAACCGTTAGTTGGGTGGTGAAGGTGCTGGGACCAGAATGTGGAAGATGCCAGCCGTAAGCACAAGCTCAGGGAACTCGTGGCCAAAAGTCCTCCCCTCCCTTCACCAAGTAAAAATAAATAAACTCACTGACCACTTCCAGACTGCACTTAGGGAAGTTGCTTTGTACAAATGAGACATTTCCCCTCCTCATTTACACAAGGTGAGAATGGAATACAGGGCCTCAGTAGGTTTTTGATCTCCCAGCACTAAGGCTTTTAGATGGTTGATTTTACAGCCCCCTAGTGTTCATGACATAAAAAAAGCATCACAGGCTAAATAATGCCGTTTAATGGACACTTAGTTCCATGGTGTTTCACGAGCCTGATTGATTGAGTTTAAGGGACATACCAGAAACACTCCCCGAGATCTAAAACAAATACAGATAAATTAAGATCCATATTAAGGACCATACCCTCTCACTGCTCTTACAGTTGGAGCTCTAATTAGATTTGGCCAAAAAAAGATCTTTCCAGAATGCCTTCGCAAAGTCTTCCAATGTAAACTTTCTGAGTATTCAGATTTTCTAATTGAGCACACACAGTAAAACTTTACTGCCCTAATGGTAGATTTAAATCTTCTGGGTGTTTCTGTGTTTGTGTGTGTATATGTCTTTCTTTTTTCTCAGACAAAGAATTGTATAACATCCTGTGTGGGCGGTTACAGAAAGATTTACAGATTTATTCTAAATGTTTGCTTTAAATCGATGCATGGCATATTGACTATTTAATATAGATGTATTGTATATTTAGTGTCAAGAAAGAAAGCTAAAAAGTGGAGCCTTAGTCAATCAAAACTGGGATAAACTTATAATAATCTACATAAAACTTATAAGATACATGGGGATCCCTTTTACCTGACTTTCTTCTCTATTATTCTCTCTCTCCCTTTCTCGCTCTCTCTCTCTCTCTCTCTCTCTCCCTCCCTCTCTCTCTGCTCTAAGTAGAGTAGGCCTGTAGCCTCTAATCTCTCTCTCTCCCTCTCTCTCTGCTTTAAGTAGATAGGCCTGTAGCCTCTAATCTCTCTCTCTCTCTCCCTCTCTCTCTGCTCTAAATAGAGTAGGCCTGTAGCCTCTAATCTCTATCTCTCTCTCTCTCTCTCCCTCTCTCTCTGCTCTAAGTAGAGTAGGCCTGTAGCCTCTAATCTCTCTCTCTCTCACTCTCTCTCTGCTCTAAGTAGAGTAGGCCTGTAGCCTCTAATCTCTCTCTCTCCCTCTCTCTCTGCTCTAAATAGAGTAGGCCTGTAGCCTCTAATCTCTCTCTCTCTCTCTCCCTCTCTCTCTGCTCCAAGTAGAGTAGGCCTGTTGCCTCTCATCTCTCTCTCAGGACAACCTAGGGTAGAATGGAGTCTTTGTTCCCTAAACCCATATTAATATGCGGTGCGTTTGGAACAGACGGAAGACGGTTAAACGTCGGACAATTTATCGATGAAGACACCTCCCGCGTGGGCCATAAATTACTCGAGTACTTACCACTATCTGCACTCTTCTCCCGATGCGTCAGTGTGATGGGATGTCGGATTGGTGTGTGTGTACGCGGGTCATTAATCTCTTTTGAAGCAGAGTGGAAGATTTAAAAGGGAAGATGTTTAAGCTGTGAGGGTTTACTTAAGTGTGCCCAGTGCATGAATACAAAGTGAGTGTCCCACTGTAACAGCCCATCGCTCAGGCCTGACTTGAGACACGGACGAATGAGTCCACGCTGGGGTCTCATGCAAAAAACCAACTGCCAATGCAGTTTTTTTTTATCCCAAGGTCTGTATGTGTGTGGGTCAGTGCCAGCGCCTGGGAGAGAGGTCCTGCTTGGCTACTGTTATGGCCGAAAAACACCCAGGGAGAGCCGCCAGCTGAAGTCAGGAACTTGGAGCGGCCAGAGCAACTTGGGAATATCCCGTTTGTGATTAAAAACAAATAAAAGTGTGCAGACACCAAATCACCGGGTGCTAAACATGTTTACGCAAAGACACCTTACCGTGTGAGATCAAGTGGAGGTTTATAGCCCAGACTTTCTCCTTATTCCTCAACGACACAAGCTGTAATTATTTCAAACGCTCTTGGTGGAGAGGACTCCAGACCTACAGCACTGTGTCTTCTGCTCTCTGAATGTGTTGCTCTTTCTCTTAGAAAGAGAGAAAAAAAAAGGTTGACTTAAAGAGCTGGTTTAAGGGTAAACTACAGTATGTCATTATGGCCTCAGACAGACATCTGTCTGGCACGTTGACGCTGTGAGCCATAGACGTTCATCCTTCCCTTACATCTGGTCTGCGGCCCTATAGGCCCTGTTTGGTGGCCAATTAAAATCCTTATTTTTCCTTTAACCTATAGGACTAATCATGGTGAAACAGCCTAACTGTTCAGGGGGATGCCAAGTATGATTTTCATAAACATTCCAATCAGCATAGAGCTAGCACAATTTTTTGTTGGTGGAATGAAATAGTTTATTTACAAAATAATTGACAGCCTATAGTTTAAAATATAAATTAAAGATTTATATTCAAGATTAAAAAATCTTAATTCTTTACCGTTAGAGGTTGTGATCTCAGACAATCAAACATGTGTTTCAGCAAAAGCATTGGATTCACTATTTACTATTCTCTTGCTTTCAACTCTTTCTTTCAAGGTGGGGTTTACTGGAAAAAAGTGAGTTCAACTGGACCGCCAGCAGTGATATCATGGAAAAGACAGCATTCTACAAAGCACTCCACAGCCTGAAAGGTGTGGGAAAGAAACTAACAATATATTCAGCTTTCCTAAAAGTTCAAATGCAATAGTGTGCAACAAATACACAACGAATACACAACCACATTTGTTTTCACCTCATAATTTAAGTGAAACCCCCACAAACCCTACACAGTAAAATGTTCATAAGATTCTATACGTTCCAAAGGAAACCGGACACTTCCTTAAAAAAGGTTATAAAGAGTAGTATGACAAAAAACGCAAAAGAATAAAGATGTAGAAAAGAGTCAACCAGTGCTTAGATACGTTCCCCACAGTAAAACAGTACTCTACTTTTGACCATGAAAGAAAATCTCTCATTTCCCGCTGACTACTGTGAAAGAAGGTCATATAATTGACTCAATGCGTAATTTTACGGTGAACTTTCCAGCCACCAAGAGGGCTATGGCATACCTCATATTCAGATCTAATAAAAAGTCTTATCCACGTCAGGAAAAAGGAAAAACAGTCAGCAAACGTTTGTGATTTTCTTATGTGTTGTTGATTCATAATTCTTTTGATGTTAAAACTTTATGGCAAATCATTTATTTAAAAAATTCAAAGTGTTTAAAAAATTCTGTTGCACTTACAGGTAATGGGATGTCCCTCCCTCAATTTCCCCCACAGGTTATCCCAACTAAAGTGCACTGTATGACAAAGCAGAGCTGGAGAGTGCAGCATGTGTTGCAGTAAGTGTCTGAATGTGAGCATGTGTTTTTAATGCATTGCTGTGTGTGTGCAACATATAGTAGGCCTCTCTGAGGGACTTGGAAGCATGATACACGAGTGTCGAGGGAGAGCAATAGAAAGAGAGAAAGAGAGAGCTCGAAAGAGCTAGGGGAAGGGAAGGGGTAAGGGAAGTAGGGGGAAGGTTTTCATGTCTGTCTGTAAATGTATACGTGATTGTGAGTGTGTATGTGTGTGTATGTGCGAGCGTGTGTGTGTTTGTGTGTATGTTTTAGTGTGCATGTAAGTCAGCCAGTTTCAGACTGGGGAAGTCTCCCAGAGGATTTCTGCTGCTGCTGTTATTCTTTGCAGTGAGTTGAAAAAGCTTTCCTCAACATCTGCACAACACATCGCCGTGGCGCAAGGACTGTTCCACGCTGAAAATGTTTCCATTGGAGAAGGCAAAAGATTACAGCTTTTACTATATTTGCTTTTCCATTCTTCAAATACTTAGAAAAAATATATCGAAAATATATAAAAAATATATATATATTTATTCCAATAAAAACCTTGAATATGTTTTTACTTTAGACTTTTTTAACTTGAAAGATGTGCTGTGTGGGTATAGAATTGGGGCATATTGTTCTGGTGATATGACAGTTCATTTTTGCACTCGTACCAACTGTTTGCCTCTCGGAGTTGACCGATGTGGAACAATGTGAGCTAAGCGTTAAATATAGCACTGTTTGCTCTGCGTCTGTGATATAATTTGCACAGTTGTGGCCATTTACACTGGGTGTGCTCCTCAGCGGATTTATGCATTGCTGTGTCATGTCTGTACGCCCACATGCTCAGAACCGGAGCAGTCTGTCTGGTGTAACAGGGGAAGGATGTGAGGGATTTATTCTTTTAGTATACTTCTATATCTCCATCTCTCCCTACACAGAGTCTGTCAATCCCTGTTCTCTCTCTTTCAATACAATCTCTCTTTCTTGCTCCTCCTTTTATCTTTCTCTTTTTGACCCATTCTCTTCCCCTCCTCTAATCCTTGCCTTTCCATCTCTTTCTCTCTCAGCTAGTCTTAGTCAGTCTCCTCTACTCCACCTCTCTCAATTGCTCTTTTCTCTCTCCTGCTCAGCTTTTCTCTTTCTTATCTTCCTGTCGCTCACTCTCCCATGACGGAACGGAAGGTGGGGATCGTATTCCTTCCCTTTTTGGCCCTCTTTCCTTCATCATATATCATAGATACGGTCCTGTGTTGTATGGAGAGGAAACAACTTTATTTCCCGAAAGGAATTCTTGAAACCCATGAACTATACAGTGGGAGATTACTGCCCTTAGCCGTTCAGCTGACACCTTATTTCAGGGAACAAGCTGCGTAGTTTGTATGAAAGTGGGTTAGCTGTGGTGCTTTAGTAAAATACATTTTGGTTTGGTGAGAGACCAAAGGTTAAGTGTTTAAAACAATTTTACTGAAACTGATAATATAACTATATAAAAACTCACAATTTGTAACCAGTCCTCAATTTGGGGAATTTTTGATGATTCAAGTGTACAATAGTAGTAAATACAGTTAATACAAAAACATTTTCATTGAAAATCACATCAAAACAATAACTGAAACCCCGTCTTTTTTTTGTCACTGCTGCGTCAATCCTCCCAGTCTCCTGGACTGTGAAATCGGGGAGTGTTTCTTCAATAAACCTACTAGAGTGCCACGTTTACATCCTTGTGATCCACAGGCCAGTGGGAGGCTGAACCAGAACGATGCCCGGTAACTCAGGTCAGATGTCCGTCTGACAGATGCTCGACGGGGGGCCCACACATACACGGAGGAGCTGTGAGTGGTCACATTATGAAGAGACGGCATCACGTATTTGCAGTGTCCTTTCACAACCATTGGGGGCGCTAGTGTTGTTTTAATAAATTTTAGTATAGCCTTTGAGATCCTGGACGACCGAAGATAAAATGCTGTAAGTGCCGAAATGATCATTAAATTAATTTGACTGACAGGAAAAGGGATAAACATAGCAAGAATGTCTGGTGATAAATATTTCACAATAATCCGTTTTCTGATTCCTATGTATGATCAGAGCCTCATGAAGCAGCAGAAAAAACAGTTATGCTGTATGCTCTAAAAAATATTTCGATACAGGGAAACAAGATGATGGGAAAATGAACTGGCTGTGGGTCATGGGAAATTGGCATGTTGTGTCAATTACAAATACAGTGGCAAACAAAGCCTTCTTCAGATATTACATTTGACCTCTCATCTTATTTTGTATGGAAAAAAGGCTTTTGTAATCGGATTTTCTCACAAGCACTGTAGATAACGAAGTTAACGTTTGCTTGGGCAGCACGGTGGCTTAGTGCTTAGCAGAAAGAAAGGTCCTTGGCTCAAACCCCAGATGACCCATGGGCCTTTCTGTGTGGCTACAGAGCAGTCTTAGGTCCCCTATTACTACATGTTGCAATGTCAAATAAGGACTTTGGGGTTAAGGCACCTATAAATAATGTGGAGCAATCTACAGGATACCTTAAGGCTATTCTCAATTATCCCTTTTCAAATTCCTAAAAACATACAATTTACAATTGTTTGTGAAACAAGTTATGTAACGGTGAGAACTAATTGAAAGCATGCACCTGTTATAGGCGTGAGTTTACCTTCCTTGTAATAACTACTGTGCTCTCCTATTGGTCAGTTTGAAGGTCGGAAGGCTTTCATAATGAGCTCAGCCATCAGTAAATAATCTATTTCCTCTCCTCTCCAGGAAAAACATGAAGTTGATCATTCTGGTAGCCCTGTTTGGGCTTAGCTTTGCCCAGCACAACCCGCATACTAAAGATGGCAGGACTTCCATTGTTCACTTGTTTGAGTGGCGCTGGGCAGACATCGCCGCAGAGTGTGAGCGCTATCTGGCTCCCAACGGCTTTGGTGGGGTTCAGGTTTGTATGGCTGATGAGTTGGATAAATTCTGCTTTTAGATATGTAACATCTATGTTTATAATGTTCTACTGTACAAGCTGTTTTGACCAAACTACATTTTTTGTAAAAGTTAGCATGCATGGTCATTCAGGAGATGTCAGCAGAAGAAACATACATTTTATTGATATTTTATTAAAATGAAGATGGTTCTGATTTATATTCTCCCATCAGATCTCTCCTCCTCATGAGAGTATTGTGGTGACAAGCCCATGGCGACCCTGGTGGGAGAGGTACCAGCCAATCAGCTACAACCTGTGCTCTAGGTCCGGTAATGAGAACGAGCTCAGAGACATGATCACCAGATGCAACAACGTTGGGGTATCTTACACTACACTAAACATTTACTTTAGTTATGCACAGAATGTATGTATACACTATGTCAGTGTGTATAGGTATGTTCTGAAGGACTCTGCGGTAGTCAAACACAATCTATATTACACGTAAAGAGGATTTGCGCTTTCCAATTTCAGCTTTGTTCACACCAGATTGTCCTCACTATTAGGTCAACATCTACGTCGATGCCATCATCAACCACATGTGTGGAGCTGGAGGTGGAGAGGGTACCCACTCCAGCTGTGGAACTTGGTTCAGCGCCGACAAGAGGGATTTCCCCTCGGTACCGTACTCAAACTGGGACTTTAATGACGGCAAGTGTAAGACCGGTAGCGGCAACATTGAGAACTATGGAGATCCTTACCAGGTAAAGTAGGACTCATTTGCCATACACTTCAAGTGTTGTCTTGTTGCCTGCTAAGAGTACAGATTCTACATCCCTATGACCAAGAATAGAACAATATGCTATTGGCCACTAGCATACTACGTCTGGCCTCAATGCAAATTTAAATGTGTGTGCCTTCTGACATAGTGCATCATCTTCTGCTGACACAAGAATGCTTGGCAAAATCACTGACTCGAAAGTAACTCTGTGTTAAGCTAAGCACTTGTCCTCGCATAGTTAGTCAACATGATGTTCTACCTTTCTTTTGAGAGTATGTGAGTATCCTGTCAAATTATGTGACCAAGTTTGTTTTTTGGTGTGTGGGGGTCAAGGTACGTGACTGCCGACTGGTGAGTCTGCTGGACCTGGCCCTGGAGAAGGACTATGTTAGAGGCAAGACAGCGGAATACTTGAACAAGCTCATTGACATGGGCGTGGCTGGGTTCAGAGTGGACGCCTGCAAGCACATGTGGCCCGGCGATCTTGGCGCTGTGTTTGGCCGTCTGCACAACCTGAACACCAAGTGGTTCCCTGGTGGTGCCAAGCCTTTCATCTACCAAGAGGTACCATTTCTTAAAGCTACAATTGGTAATTTTTTTTGTATTGACGAATTATCAATACATTTCTTCTGATTGCACATTATAATGTCTATAGGAGAACAAAAAAATCACGGTTCAGATCAGTCCTTTCGAAGTCTCAACATTTTACATTTATTTTGTCTGCCACCGGGTACGATCTCCAGTGAAACTGTGACAAATTCCTTTCTGGCACAAGGAAGTGCGTCACTAAATCAGGAAAATCTTTATTTTGGCGGCTTATAGTTGTTGATCGTGCTAGCAAACACAAGCTAGCACAGTGAACACAAGATAGCAAGCTACCTACCCACCTTATTAGGAAAGATGGCGGACAAATGCAATTAATCATCTGTCCCCATTCACTGGATAGTTAGCACAGTTAGATAGTGCTGTCAAAACGCTAACTGGTTTATCCCAGGGAAAGTGATACCAAGCACGGCCAGCGAAGAGGCTCTTTGGCAGTCAAGCTAACGCTATAAGTTCAATTCAGACTGTGACAACCAAGAAGTATAGTCCCACTCCTAATGGTTTGCTAAGTCCATCTGTTTCGTATCCAAGGCTCTGTTATTTAATGGAAGAATGTTTCCATTGTCCTACTCATGGGAAAAAAATTAACCGGCGGTTGTAACTTATGAATGAACCTATTTGAGGTTGCAGCACCAAATGCCTCCAAAAGTTCAGTAAATGGACATCGTCAAATTCTAGATTTTCTATCACACAAAATCCACTTTTTATTTCTGATTGTTGGTAGTTGTATAACAGAAATAATGTATTCCGGGATGGGCTTTTCGGGATCTGTTGTACAATTTCCAGTACAAATATCTGTATGTCTGGAACAATAACAAACAAACAATTCAAGATGATTTTCAGCTTTGATAGCTGGAAAGCTGAGCTATGTTGTTCTCTTTCAGGTTATTGACCTTGGTGGTGAGGGAATCAAGGCTAGCGAGTACTTCCACCTGGGTAGAGTCACTGAGTTTAAGTTTGGGGCCAGGCTCGGAGGAGTTTTCCGCAAATGGAACAATGACAAACTGTCTTACACAAAGTATGTTTTCCCCATGTGCATGCAAATGAGCGTGTGTGTGTGTATGCGTTTTTATGCACACATTACAATCCTCAATCCTGTCCCTCACTACCAGGAACTGGGGTGAGGGCTGGGGCTTTATGTCTGATGGGGATGCTCTGGTCTTCGTTGACAACCACGACAACCAGAGAGGACACGGTGCCGGCGGAGCTGCCATCCTCACTTTCTGGGACCCCAAGCTGTACAAGATGGCTTCCGCCTACATGCTAGCCCACCCCTATGGAGTGACCAGAGTGATGTCCAGCTTCCGGTGGGACCGCAACATTGTTAACGGACAGGTAAAAAAAATCGATCATCATAGTAAGTGCTTTCTCCTCCTATTGATTAATTTACTACGTTACATTTGCTGACCTGATTTGCCTCTTAATTGACGGATTGATCCATTCAATTCATTCATTAATTAATGAATTCATTCATTCATCAATCCATTCCCAGGACCAGAACGACTGGATGGGCCCCCCCAGCTATGCTGATGGCTCCACCAAGCCGGTCCCGATCAACCCTGACAGCACCTGTGGTGACGGGTGGGTGTGTGAGCACAGGTGGCGTCAGATCAAGTGAGTCCCATACTGGATGCGTTGCCTTCACAGACAAAGCATTCTTCCAATACACCATAAACCCTCGTGCTTGGCAGTGTTCGAAATTGCCTACTATGCATACCGGATGGACTATGTTTGACCAAAAATTAGTATGCAGTATGTCAACGGTATATAGTATGTGAAATTTAGTATGGATAAAGTTCCCGGATGGCATACTCAAATTTTGGGAAATATTGAGTGCCCGAGAGAGATTACTAGACAATGATTCACGCCCCAAAATGTAATCCTGCAACTTCCTTCTAGCTTTTACAGAATTACAGAAATGTCGGGGTTCCAGTTGAGTATACTAACAATATAATTAAATCTTTGTAAAAAAGTTATATTATAGATTTCGGTTTAAGTATTCAGTATACAGTACGTACTCACTGATTATGTTGTAGATAGTATTTATGTAGGTGATTCCAAACACAGCCCATGTCTCCATCCACTAACACACCTGTACCGTTCGTCCCTCTAGGAACATGGTGGCCTTCCGTAACGTGGTCAACGGACAGCCTCACTCCAACTGGTGGGACAACCAAAACAACCAGGTGGCCTTCGGACGCGGCAACAAAGGCTTCATCGTCTTCAACAACGACGACTGGTGAGGGGGATGCGTTTTGGATCAGTCAGTTTGACTGTGCAGTTTGACATCAATTTAACCGTGTTGGGACCATTTGCATGGGTGCATTATTTCAAACAGGATTAGTTTATACCTATCCACATTAGGACAATAAGGATGTGCGCTCTCTCCATCCTTAACTGAAGGTAAGATTCATTAAAGTCACCTCATCTAATCGGGATTTTCCCTCTGTGACCTCATTCAGGGATTTGGATGTGACTCTCAACACTGGCATGCCTGGAGGCACCTACTGTGATGTCATTTCGGGCCAGAAAGACGGCGGAAAGTGCACAGGCAAGCAGATCAGTGTGGGGGGCGATGGTCAGGCCCACTTCAGGATCAGCAACCAAGAGGAAGATCCCTTCGTGGCTATCCATGCCCAGTCTAAGCTGTAAATGCAAAACAAAGATTTAAATAAATGACAGTTCTGGAATGGAACGTCCTTGTCTCTGGTGGTCTTTGTTTTAACTGGTGCATGTAATTGTGGTGTGATGGTGAATGTCTCAGGGTAGTGTGGCATATGTTTTGTAGATGTGTTTTGAGTTGTGTTCTGTTAGAAAAAGCAATCTTGTATTGTTTTTTTTCTATAGAGTGAAGCCACAGACGGACGATAGGATTGGTTGAAAGATCAACATGCAATGATTTAAATGAATGAAAGAATAAAACGAAAAAATATTTTTAATTCAAATAGCCTGTGGCTATTCTGAAAAGGTTGCTTAGTTTTGCAGAAGATTTTGATAGGCTGAATTTCTCTTTTGCTCCCTACCACAAAACACATAATGCTATCAGTTCTTTTAAACTGCTGTGGTAAATTGATTCAACTGAACCCTTTTTTTTTTTATTTAACATTCCTTGGTTATAGTTCGTATACCAAGCATTGCTGCACTGTTTATTGCTCTCAAAGCAAAACAGAGATTGTTCCCATGAAGTATCACTTAGTCTGCTCTGTGTCTCAAAAACGAACAGTTGAGGTTCCCTATTACTACATGTTGCAATGTCAAATAAGGACTATGAGGTTAAGCGGCACGGTGGCTCGGTGGTTAGCACTGGTGCCTAACAGCAAGCAGGTCCTGGATTCAAGCCCCACCTAACACCTGACAAAATTGTGTGGGTTTCCTCCCACCATCAAAAAACATGCTCCGTTCTCCTACCAGTGCCCTGACCATTCACTGCCAATTCACCTGGAGTCGGTCTGTGTGAGCAAGTCCGTCGTTAAATGTTGGGTGAGCAAGTCTGGCCCAAATTGACGGAGTGGTGTTTGACAGCTGTCGGTCCATTTGTTGTTCGTTCTGTGTAATTAATTGGCGACCAATTTGTGTAAAGTGCTTTGAGTCTCGAGAAAACAGCTAAAAACTAAATAAAATGAATTATTATTAAGGCACCTATGATCTGAAGCAATCTACACACTACCTTTAGTCTGGCTGACTCAAATATCCCTCAAACTCTACTAAAAAAATAGATAAACAAGCACTTAGTTGAAAATAGTTTTGTAAGGTCTAACCGCTTTTATTTAACTTGTGCCACTCTAATGTGAAGAAAGAAGGACACTTTATGTGCAATTCTATTAAATGTTACTTATTCTGATGAAAATGGTTTAACAATTGTTTGTGAAACCAATTATGTAGCAGTGAGAACTACTGATAGCACACACCTGTTAAAGGCATGAGTTCACCTTCCTTGTTAACACTACTGAGCACTCCTATTGGTCAGTTTGAATTTTGGCAGGCGTTCATAATGAGTTCGGTCAAAAGTGCAGAGTCCGTTTCCTCTACGTTGAAAACATGAAGTTGATCATTCTGGTAGCACTGTCTGGGCTTAGCCTTGCCCAGCACAACCCAAATATTAAGTTTAACAAGACTTCCATTGTTCATTTGTTTGAGTGGCGTTGGGCAGACATTGCTGCAGAGTGTGAGCGATATCTGGCTCCCAATGGCTTTGGTGGGGTTCAAGTATGTGTGGCTGATGAGTTGGCTAAATTCTGGTTTTAGATATGTAACATCTATGTTTATAATGTTCTACTGTACAAGCTGTTTTGACCAAGTTCTTTATTATAGTTTTTTGGTATAAAAAAAACAACTAACATGGTAATTCAGGAAATGTCAGCAGAAGAAACAGACATTTTACTTTGAGATATGTTTCACTTAATCAAAATGAAGATAGTTCTGATTCGTTCCTATATTTTCCCATCAGATCTCTCCTCCTCAAGAGAGTATTGTGGTAACAAGCCCATGGAGACCCTGGTGGGAGAGGTACCAGCCAATCAGCTACGACCTGTGCTCTAGGTCCGGTAATGAGAGCGAGCTCACAGACATGATCACCAGGTGCAACAACGTTGGGGTAAATAACACCACACTAAACGTCTGCGTTATACTATTCAGTGTGTATAGGTGTGTTCTGAAGTACTCTGCAATAGTCAAATATTCAATTACAGGTAAAGAGGATTTGTGTTTTCCAATTTCAGTATAGTTCACACTAGACTGTCCTCACTATTAGATCAACATCTACGTTGATGCTGTCATCAACCACATGTGTGGAGCTGGAGTTGCAGGGAGTACCCACTCCAGCTGTGGAACTTGGTTCAGTGGCATCAAGGAGGAATTCCCCTCAATCCCCTACACACACAAAGACTTTAATGATGACAAGTGTAGGACTGGTAGTGGCAACATTGAGAACTATGGAGATCCTTACCAGGTAAAGTAGGACTCGTTAATATAACTATGCTGTTGAACACTCACTTCATTACATCTGGCCTCAATACAAATATATTTGTGTGCCCTCTCATATAGTTCATCTTGTGCTGACACTAGAATGCTTGGTCGAATCACATCACATCACATCACATCACATGCATGAAATGCATTGACTTGAAAGTAACTGCGTGAAGCTAAGCACTCCTTCAGCACGATGTCCATTTTAGGACCTGTCAGTCTCATTCATACTTTGTTTTGATTTCATCAAAACTTGTGGTCATTGTCGCTAAAACTTGCTTTCAAAGTCAGTTTAACAAAGTTGTGTTCGTTCTCGTCAAAACTTAGTTATTCTCATTACGATTTGTTTTCAAAGTCAGTCTAAGCTTAACTTGTTCTAGATGTCACCTGAACTTGGAGTGTTTCTCACCAAAACTTGGCTTGACTAGTGGAGCAGAGCTGCACTTGCATTATTGGTCTGGCTAGTGGCTAAAGGCTACACTTTTCGTCAAACTGACTTTGAAAGCAAGTTTTAGCAACAATTACCACCAGTTTTGATGAGATCAATACAAAGTATGACTGAGACTGACAGACCGTACTTCTGGCATAGTTGGTCAACTTGACGTTCCTCTTCTCCTTTGCCAGTTTGTGCCTTATTGCCCCTGTCAAATTATGCAATCGAGTTTGTGTGTGTGGTTAAGGTGCGTGACTGCCAACTGGTGAGTCTGCTGGACCTGGCCCTGGGGAATGACTATGTTAGAGGCAAGATTGCGGACTACTTGAACAAGCTCCTTGACATGGGCGTGTCTGGGTTCAGAGTGGACGCCTGCAAGCACATGTGGCCCGGCGATCTTGGCGCTGTGTTTGGCCGTCTGCACAACCTGAACACCAAGTGGTTCCCTGGTGGTGCCAAGCCTTTTATCTACCAAGAGGTACCATCTCTTAAAGCTGCTATGGGCAACTTTAACAAAATAATAATTATGTTAATTTAACCATACTTTTTTTTTCTGATTGCACATTGTAATGTCTCTGGGAGACTAAGAAAATTGCGGTTCAGGTCAGTCCTCTTGGTCTCAATATTTTATATAAATTGTCTGTCATTGGGTGGAATCTCCTGTGAAACTGACCAATTGCTTCATGCCACAGGGAAGTGTCACTAAATCAGGAAGATATTTATTTAGCCGTTTTATAGTCGATCGTGCTAGCCCCAACCTTTTATAGGCTATAAGTTAAATTCAGACAGTGACAACCAAGAAGTTTAGTCCCACTCCTAATGGTTTGCTAAGTCCATCAGTTTCGTATCCAAGGCTCTGTTATTTAATGGAAGAATGTTTCCATTGTCCTACTCATGGGAAATTTTTTTTACCGGCGGTTGTAACGCATGAATGAACCTTACCATTTGAGGTTGCAGCGCCAAATGCCTCCAAAAGTTCAGTAAATGGACATAGTCAAATTCTAGATTTTCTATCACACAAAATTCACTTTATTTCTGATTGTTAGTAGTTGTATAACAGAAATAATGTATTCCGGGATGGGCATTTCGGGATCTGTTGTACAAATATCTGTATGTCTGGAACAATAACGAACAAACAATTCAAGATGATTGTCAGCTTTGATAGCTGGAAAGCTGAGCTATGTTCTTCTCTTTCAGGTTATTGACCTAGGTGGTGAGGGAATCAAGGCTAGCGAATACGTCCACCTGGGTAGAGTCACTGAGTTTAAGTTTGGGGCCAGGCTCGGAGGAGTTTTCCGCAAATGGAACAATGACAAACTGTGTTACACAAAGTATGTTTTCCCCATGTGCATGCAAATGAGCGTGTGTGTGTATGCGTTTTTATGCACACATTACAATCCTCAATCCTGTCCCTCACTACCAGGAACTGGGGTGAGGGCTGGGACTTTATGTCTGATGGGGATGCTCTGGTCTTTGTTGACAACCACGACAACCAGAGAGGACACGGTGCCGGCGGAGCTGCCATCCTCACTTTCCGGGACCCCAAGCTGTACAAGATGGCTTCCGCCTACATGCTAGCCCACCCCTATGGAGTGACCAGAGTGATGTCCAGCTTCCGGTGGGACCGCAACATTGTTAATGGACAGGTAAAAATAAATCGATCATCATAGTAAGTGCTTTCTCCTCCTATTGATTAATTTACTGCATTACATTTGCTGACCTGATTTGCCTATTAATTGACGGATTGATCCATTCAATTCATTCATTAATTAATGAATTCATTCATTCATCAATCCATTCCCAGGACCAGAACGACTGGATGGGCCCCCCCAGCTATGCTGATGGCTCCACCAAGCCGGTCCCTATCAACCCTGACAGCACCTGTGGTGACGGATGGGTGTGTGAGCACAGGTGGCGTCAGATCAAGTGAGTCCCATATTGGATGCATTGCATTCACAGACAAAGCATTCTTCCAATACACCATAAACCCTCGTGCTTGGCAGTGTTCGAAATTGCCTACTATGCATACCGGATGGATTATGTTTGACCAAAAAATTTGTATGCGGTATGTCAACGGTATATAGTATTTGAAATTTGAGTATGGATAAAGTTCCCGGATGGCATACTCAAATTTGGGGAAATATTGAGTGCCCGAGAAAGATTATTAGACAATGATTCACGCCCCAAAATTAAATTCGGCAACTTCCTTCCAGCTTTTACAGAATTACAAAAATGCCGGGGTTCCAGTTGAGTATACTAACAATATAATCGAATCTTTGTAAAAAAGTTATATTATAGATTTCGGTTTAAGTATTCAGTATACAGTACGTACTCACTGATTATGTTGTAGATAGTATTTATGTAGGTGATTCCAAACACAGCCCATGTCTCCATTCACTAACACACCTGTACCGTTCGTCCCTCTAGGAACATGGTGGCCTTCCGTAACGTGGTCAACGGACAGCCTCACTCCAACTGGTGGGACAACCAAAACAACCAGGTGGCCTTCGGACGCGGCAACAAAGGCTTCATTGTCTTCAACAACGACGACTGGTGAGGGGGATGCGTTTTGGATCAGTCAGTTTGACTGTGCAGTTTGACATCAATTTAACCGTGTGGGGACCATTTGCATGGGTGCGCATTATTTCAAACAGGATTAGTTTATACCTATCCACATTAGGACAATAAGGATGTGCGCTCTCTCCATCCTTAACTGAAGGTAAGATTCATTAAAGTCACCTCATCTAATCGGGATTCTCCCTCTGTGACCTCATTCAGGGATTTGGATGTGACTCTGAACACTGGCATGCCTGGAGGCACCTACTGTGATGTCATTTCGGGCCAGAAAGACGGCGGAAGGTGCACAGGCAAGCAGATCAGTGTGGGGGGCGATGGTCACGCCCACTTCAGGATCAGCAACCAAGAGGAAGATCCCTTTGTGGCTATCCATGCCCAGTCTAAGCTGTAAATGCAAAACAAAGATTTAAATAAAGGACAGTTCTGGAATGGAACTGGTGGTCTTTGTTTTAACTGGTGCATGTAATTGTGGTGTGATGGTGAATGTCTCAGGGTAGTGTGGCATGTGTTTTGAGTTGTGTTCTGTTAGAAAAAGCAATCTTATTGTTTTTTTTCTATAGAGTGAAGCCACAGACGGACGATAGGATTGGTTGAAAGATCAACATGCAATGATTTAAATGAAAGAAAGAATAAAACGAAAAAACATTTTTCATTCAAATAGCCTGCGGCTATTCTGAAAAGGTTGCTTAGTTTTGCAGAAGATTTTGACGGGCTGAATTTCTCTTTTGCTCCCTACCACAAAATAAATAATGCTATCAGTTCCTTTAAACTGCTGTGGTAAATTGATTCAACTGAACCCTTTTTTTTTTTTTATAATTTAACATTCCTTGGTTATAGTTCGTATACCAAGCATTGCTGCACTGTTTATTGCTCTCAAAGCAAAACAGAGATTGTTCCCATGAAGTATCACTTAGTCTGCTCTGTGTATCAAAAACGAACAGTTGAGGTCCCCTATTACTACATGTTGCAATGTCAAATAAGGACTATGGAGTTAAGCGGCACAGTGGCTCGGTGATTAGCACTGGTGCCTAACAGCAAGAAGGTCCTGGGTTCAAACCCCACCTGACACAATGGCCTTTCTGTGTGGAGTTTAAATGTTCTCCCTGTGTTTGTGTGGGTTTCCTCCCACCATCAAAAAACATGTTCCATTCTCCTACCAGTGCCCTGACCATTCACTGCCAATTCACCTGGAGTCGGTCTGTGTGAGCAAGTCCGTCGTTAAACGTTGGGTGAGCAAGTCTGGCGCAAATTGGCTGCTGTGGTATATCACTCAGACTGAGTGGTGTTTGACAACTGTCGGTCCATTCGTTGTTCGTTCTGTGTAATTAAAAGCGCTTTGAGCATCGAGAAAACCGCTAAAAACTAAATAAAATGAATTATTATTAAGGCACCTATGATCTGAAGCAATCTACACACTACCTTTAGTCTGGCTGACTCAAATATCCCTCAAACTCTCCTAAAAAATAGATAAACAAGCATTTAGTTGAAAATTGTTTTGTAAGGTCTAACCGCTTTTATATAACTTGTGCCACTCTAATGTGAAGAAAGAAGGACACTTTATGTGCAATTGTATTAAATTTTACTTATTCTGATGAAAATGGTTTTACAATTGTTTGTGAAACAAATTATGTAGCAGTGAGAACGTATTGATAGCACACACCTGTTAAAGGCATGACTTCACCTTCCTTGTTAACACTACTGAGCATTCCTATTGGTCAGTTTGAATTTTGGCAGGCGTTCATAATGAGTTCGGTCAACAGTGCAGAGTCCGTTTCCTCTATGTTGAAAACATGAAGTTAATCATTCTGGTAGCACTGTCTGGGCTTAGCCTTGCCCAGCACAACCCGAATATTAAGTTTAACAAGACTTCCATTGTTCAGTTGTTTGAGTGGCGTTGGGCAGACATTGCTGCAGAGTGTGAGCGATATCTGGCTCCCAATGGCTTTGGTGGGGTTCAAGTATGTGTGGCTGATGAGTTGGCTAAATTCTGCTTTTAGATATGTAACATCTATGTTTATAATGTTCTACTGTACAAGCTGTTTTGACTAAGTTCTTTTATTATAGTTTTTTGGTTAAAAAAATACATGGTAATTCAGGAAATGTCAGCAGAAGAAACAGACATTTTACTGTGATATATGTTTCACTTAATCAAAATGAAGATAGTTCTGATTCGTTCCTATATTTTCCCATCAGATCTCTCCTCCTCAAGAGAGTATTGTGGTAACAAGCCCATGGAGACCCTGGTGGGAGAGGTACCAGCTAATCAGCTACAACCTGTGCTCTAGGTCCGGTAATGAGAGCGAGCTCACAGACATGATCACCAGGTGCAACAACGTTGGGGTAAATAACACCACACTAAACGTCTACGTTATACTATTCAGTGTGTATAGGTGTGTTCTGAAGTACTCTGCAGTAGTCAAATATTAAATTACAGGTAAAGAGGATTTGTGTTTTCCAATTTCAGTATAGTTCACACTAGACTGTCCTCACTATTAGATCAACATCTACGTTGATGCTGTCATCAACCACATGTGTGGAGCTGGAGTTGCAGGGAGTACCCACTCCAGCTGTGGAACTTGGTTCAGTGGCATCAAGGAGGAATTCCCCTCAATCCCCTACACACACAAAGACTTTAATGATGACAAGTGTAGGACTGGTAGTGGCAACATTGAGAACTATGGAGATCCTTACCAGGTAAAGTAGGACTCGTTAATATAACTATGCTGTTGAACACTTACTTCATTACATCTGGCCTCAATTCAAATATATTTGTGTGCCCTCTCATATAGTTCATCTTGTGCTGACACTAGAATGCTTGGTCGAATCACATCACATCACATCACATGCATGAAATGCATTGACTTGAAAGTAACTGCGTAAAGCTAAGCACTCCTTCAGCACGATGTCCCTTTTAGGACCTGTCAGTCTCATTCATACTTTGTTTTGATCTCATCAAAGCTTGTGGTCATTGTCGCTAAAACTTGCTTTCAAAGTCAGTTTAACAAAGTTGTATTCGTTCTCGTCAAAACTTAGTCATTCTCATTACGATTTGTTTTCAAAGTCAGTCTAAGCTTAACTTGTTCTAGATGTCACCTGAACTTGGAGTGTTTCTCACCAAGACTTGGCTTGACTAGTGGAGCAGAGCTGCACTTGCATTATTGGTCTGGCTAGTGGCTAAAGGCTACACTTTTCGTTAAACTGACTTTGAAAGCAAGTTTTAGCAACAATTACCACCAGTTTTGATGAGATCAATACAAAGTATGACTGAGACTGACACATACCGTACTTCTGGCATAGTTGGTCAACTTGACGTTCCTCCTCTCCTTTGCCAGTATGTGCCTTATTGCCCCTGTCAAATTATGCAATCGAGATTGTGTTTGTGTGTGTGTGGTTAAGGTGCGTGACTGCCGACTGGTGAGTCTGCTGGACCTGGCCCTGGGGAATGACTATGTTAGAGGCAAGATAGCAGACTACTTGAACAAGCTCCTTGACATGGGTGTGTCTGGGTTCAGAGTGGACGCCTGCAAGCACATGTGGCCCGGCGATCTTGGTGCTGTGTTTGGCCGTCTGCACAACCTGAACACCAAGTGGTTCCCTGGTGGTGCCAAGCCTTTTATCTACCAAGAGGTACCATTTCTTAAAGCTACTATGGGCAACTTTAACAAAAATAATAATAATAATAATTATGTTAACTTATCCATATTTTTTTTTCTGATTGCACATTGTAATGTCTATGGGAGACTAAGAGAATTGCGGTTCAGGTCAGTCCTCTTGGTCTCAATATTTTATATAAATTGTCTGTCATTGGGTGGAATCTCCTGTGAAACTGACCAATTGCTTCATGCCACAGGGAAGTGTCACTAAATCAGGAAGATATTTATTTAGCCGTTTTACAGTCCATCGTGCTAGCCCCAACCTACCTATACCCACCTTATTAGGAGAGATGGCGGACAAATGTCATTAATCGTCTGTCCCCATTCACTGGATTGTTACCGTCAGTTAGCTAGTGCTGATCAAATCCTAGCTGGTTTATTCTGGGGTAAAGGGATACCAACAGTGTACATTTTGAAAATGATTTTTGTCTTACCAATTTATTTTTATTTTTTTGTCATTGTTATTTTCTTGTTTTAATCAAGATGTAGAACTAAAATGAAAACGGACTACAAGAGAATTAAAATAAATCGTTCTGGTTAACCACATATATGCACATTTACCCATGGCTATTATTATAACTAGATGTGTAGCCCTGAAAGGTTAAGTCGTTCATATTAGACTGGGATGGCCTAGCACATTTCGCTAAATTGCTCGGACATTCCCTAATTGGAAAAGCATCCTCCAATGAGAAAGATGCATGAATGCAGTGAGTTTATTGATATAATTAATTGAATATAAAGCTTTGACAATCTTTACCTCCTCTATGGATGTTAACTCGCAACTGTTTTTTCCCCACTTCCTCATGCGATAACTCAGCATTGTAAACAGATGCATGTCTTTGCAACATTTAGTGAAAATAATTACACCAAGCAAATGGTAGGGGCCACCAACGTCCCCTCTTAGTTACCTATAGTAACTTTCATGAACTAGAAATGAACACATTTTATCGATGACTTCAATTAAATTGAAAATGCAAATACCTCACTGATAAATAGAATATCCTCTTAAAGTTGGCAATGCATGCACATTTGCACGAATAGTTTCCAACTATTCTTAATATGCATTTAAATTGTACTGACAGCGGTCTCGGACAAGTCCTTATCTCGATCTCGAAACAATTGTCCCGTCATCTCAAACATTTGTTATTTCGAGATAATGACATAAATAACTATCTTGAGAAACAAAATGTTATAAATGAAATGTATAACTGTATGGCCTCTTAGACCCTCCATAGCTGTAAAGCTGAGCTATATGCTTTTTCAGGTTATTGACCTTGGTGGTGAGGCAATCAAGGCTAGCGAGTACTTCCACCTGGGTAGAGTCACTGAGTTTAAGTTTGGAGCCAGGCTCGGAGGAGTTTTCCGCAAATGGAACAATGACAAACTGTCTTACACAAAGTATGTTTTCCCCATGTGCATGCAAATGAAAGTGTGTGAGTATATAGACACACATTACAATCCTGTCCCTCACTACCAGGAACTGGGGTGAGGACTGGGGCTTTATGTCTGATGGGGATGCTCTGGTCTTTGTTGACAACCACGACAGCCAGAGAGTAGACGGTGCCGGCGGAGCTGCCATCCTCACTTTCTGGGACTCCAAGCTGTACAAGATGGCTTCCGCCTACATGCTAGCCCATCCCTACGGAGTGACCAGAGTGATGTCCAGCTTCCGGTGGGACCGCCACGTTGTCAACGGACGGGTAGAAAAAACGTTTCTTGTTGACCCTCATATTGATTGATTTAACTGAATTAGTTTTGCTGACCTGATTTGCTCATTGATTGATCCATTCATTCCCAGGACCAGAACTACTGGATGGGCCCCCCCAGCTATGCTGATGGCTCCACCAAGCCGGTCCCTATCAACCCTGACAGCACCTGTGGTGACGGGTGGGTGTGTGAGCACAGGTGGCGTCAGATCAAGTGAGTCCCATACTGGATGCGTTGCCCTCACAGACACAGCATTCTTCCGACACACCATAAACCTTCGTGCATGTCTCCATCCACCAACACACCTGTACCGTCCGTCCCACTAGGAACATGGTGGCCTTCCGTAACGTGGTCAACGGACAGCCTCACTCCAACTGGTGGGACAACCAAAACAACCAGGTGGCCTTCGGACGCGGCAACAAAGGCTTCATCGTCTTCAACAACGACGACTGGTGAGGGGAACGTGTTTTGGATCAGTCAGTTTGACTGTGCAGTTTGACATCAATTTAACCGTGTGGGGACCATTTGCATGGGTGCATTATTTCAATCAGGATTAGTTTATACCCATCCACATTAGGACAATAAGAATGTGCGCTCTCTCCATCCTTAACTGAAGGTAAGATTCATTAAAGTCACCTCATCTAATCGGGATTCTCCCTCTGACCTCATTCAGGGATTTGGATGTGACTCTGAATACTGGCATGCCTGGGGGCACCTACTGTGACGTAATTTCGGGTCAGAAAGACGGTGGAAGGTGCACAGGCAAGCAGATCAGTGTGGGGGGCGATGGTCACGCCCACTTCAGGATCAGTAACCAAGAGGAAGATCCCTTTGTGGCTATCCATGCCCAGTCTAAGCTGTAAATGCAATACAAAGATTTCAATAAACGACTGGTCTGGAATGCATTGTCCTTGTGTCTTTTGTTTTACCTGTTTTGAAATGATGTATATCTCGGTGGTGTGGGACAGTTGACTGTGTTGAAGCATGCCGTAATGAAACCATCGAACTGGTTTATAAAATCAGCCTCTGCCAGGATATGTAACCCTCAACACTCACCGGAATGCATCACGTAGACAGAGTCCAGGACACCTGTGATTCTCTCCAGAGCCCCCTGAGGAGGAAGCCATTAGGCACAGCGGTGAGGGTCCTTTCCATCATGTAGGGGACGTGGAGAGATGTGGGATGTGATGTAAGGAGGAGGGAGCGATGCAATTGGGACCGTTCAGTCCCAGCATGCCGTACAGTAATGGCTTGCGAGAAAGGCTACCTAAAGATGCTCAACAACAGTTCTAACGGTATCCATGATGAATTGAAAACCTGGAACCACTCCAACCGATCCTAGCCTATCCTGGATTTGAAAACCTGTTAGCTTTTTCCAATTGTAAAAACCAGTGGCCTACGTGCACTGTGTAAAGTGTTATTTTAAAGTGTTTGACTGTTTAGCCGAGGGGGATTTCTTTTTCTCTATCCTTCAGGCATGTCCAGACACCAAAAACATATTTGGTGATAATTTCATATGTTTTGTTGTTTCTGTAGAAAATGCTGTCTTTTCTGTGGAGTAAAGCCATAGGCGGACATACGGATTATAGGATTGGTTAACAGAGCAACATGCAGGTAGGAAGGCAGGCATGCATGCAGACTGGACACAGACAGAAAGGCACGCGGGCGGGCAGGCAGCGAACAGTACTGCTGGGGCCTCTGAGCTTTGGCCACATTGTGTATTCCTCTCTGATCCTCTGGAATGACTCCCCGACATCACACTGCAGCCCCCTCAGTTTCACCTGAGTGCAGCGCTGGCACCCGCCATCAGGGCAGGGCAGGAGCCCAGACCCCCCTACACACCCCCGCGCCCGCGCCATGACCCCCCTCTCTCTGCCCCCCCCCTACTGAGTTGCCGTCACTAGCTCTGCTCTGGAGTCCGAGCGCTAGACACCAGAGGTGAGACGGCGAAGGTGACACCTGCCGGAAACTCGCCGCGCTCTCTGTTGCCATGGTAACCCTGCCCGAAGGAGAGAAACTAGACAACTCTAACACTTTTTTTTTCTTTCCTCCCTGAAAGAACAGGATAGGACATATGGACTGGCTGCAGAGGAGATGCAGGAAATGAGAATCTCCTCAAGTCAGTTTCGCTCTCTTTTTTTTGTACTCTTGAACTGTGTTTCATAGTCCTTCATAGTTGTTTGGGTGTCCTTCGGATGTCAGGGAATTACTGCAGGGGAGAAAAAGAAAGAGAGACAGAAAGAAGGTGAGGAAGAAACGGGTTACTGGCTCAACATATTGCACCTGCTAAATTATTGACCCTCTTTCCATCTCTTGGTCCGGCAGCTGCAAGGGCTGTACTTTCCGATTAGCAACAGAAATGTCAGAGGAGCAGGTCAGGGTTTTTGGTGCTGTCATCCTCACTGATGTTCTGTGACATGGCTGTCAACAGTGTCCCCATCCTGTTTCATATTTCATACAGCACACCGGGAACCTGCCTGTCACTTCACTTCCACCCACCCGGGAGGAAGTCACTCACCCACTCAGATAGAAAGACAGTGGCTTTCGGTCACGTCATTCTTTCCATCTTTTCTAGAACAGGTAGTCTATCAAGTGTCAGATGGCAGTCAAGTACTTTTGTAATAATGCAAATATTTTCCATCCCCTTTGAATAAAACATTTCAGAGAAAAAAGTAGAGTTCACTGGAGCTGTTAAACCTCTACTGTTTTTTTTTTTATTATAACTTGAATATAAACTTCTGTTTCTGACACTTGGATTGGATCAAACGAAGAACACCTTTAACTTTGTGTTTCGTTCAGGTCTCTATCACAAGGGGGCAGTATTGAAGCAAGAAGCCCTCTGACAATCTGATGTTGGAGCCCCACCACAGAAAATAAACGGAGGTCCGAGATTCTCTATAAGACCACTGTGTCGCGACACTCAACCGAATCAATCAAAGCACTTTTTTTTTTTTGGTCTTTCACAAGATTATTTGAGACGTATATATTTAAGAATGTGAGACGTATATACGTTTAACATTCTAAGTGCAGTGTGATGTACACTTCCAGAAACCCAAGAGGCACCATGATGACTTATCGGTCATCCAAACTCAGTACATGTCTCTTCGTAACGGCGGGGTGCCAGTGTTTACTCACATTTGACCCCTGAACTGTGACTCTTTAATCCATCAAGGTCAGCCGCCGTGTCTCCCTGCTGCTGCCGCTGCTGCTGCGTGATATCACCGTCTGGCTTCGCTACTAATCATTCTGACAGAGACACAGGGCTGGAGAGAGTTATTGATCTCTAGTTAGACTCACCTTCTTTACCGCATGATTTCACCGCCCTGACACTATCTCACCTTTTGCTCTCGTCTCTGGCAAGTCCTGTCAAGCTCTCAAAACTGCCGGGCGCTAGACACACAGAAACACACACGAACACACACACACGCACACGTAAATACACACGTGGATACACGTACCCACTCTCCCCTACACACTGCATTGTGTGTTCTATTACATTGTTACGTGAGTTCTCTTTCTAGTGAATTGTGAAAAAAAGATCAATCATTTGAATCACAACAGTCCAACAAGCCAACCACCTGAGTCAACCTCTTGATACCTCCTATCCCTATCCTAAGTACCTCCTTTCCAATGCTGTTTACACATGCCTGCGCCAAGAGACACGCTGGTTAGCTAGGTGACGCTAGGTGAAAATACAGCCGTGCTTTTAACCAGGGGTGTGCACGCAAGGTGGTTGACTGGCAGGTAGCCATGCCTCCTTGCAACAGCTGTCCTGATTGGTTCGAGTTTGCTCGACTTCCAAAGGTTTTAGTGTACAGGGCCTAGAGGCACTCATATAGAAAGCATCTTTTCTCAGAGCATTTAATTTATTGAAATCTGCCAGGAAGTAGCTAATAAATGTAAAAACATTTCGAACAACGTAATTTTTGCCAGAAAATTCAACATAAACACGGCACCTTTCATGGCTTACATACAATTTAAACTACTAACACAAGGTATAATACTATTCCAAATACATTTGGGGGGGAAAAATTCTAATTTGTAGGTGTCATGGTTGCCCTTTCCTCCACACCTCCCCTGATGGTTTTAATGAGCTAATTCATACCCCCCACCCTTAGCCTACTGTACTGTCTTCTGGACAGCCCACAGGGTGAGAGGGTTCTTGGCCCTCATATGGTTTGATCCTTTTAATGGAGTTAGTCATCTTTCACAGGTACAAAAGCCATAGGGTAGGTTAGAAGTGTGTGTGTGTGTGTGTGTGTGTGTGTGTGTGTGCGCGCGCGCGCTTGTGTGGGACACCAGTTGTGTTTGAGTGTGTGTTCACATGCATGTGAGTGCTCTGTAGATCTATGTCTGTGTGGTGTGTGTGTGGTGTGTGTGTGTGTGTGTGTGTGTGTGTGTGTGTGTGGATACATGGGCAAAGTGAATAAACCTTGTCACCCTTTATTTTTCACAAAAAAAAAACTTAAAACTCCAAGCCCTTGACTGCAGCACAGCTAGCGTATGAAAAGTCTGCACAGTGCACAACTTCAAAATAATTAAGACAAACTCATTCCGTCTCGGCTCATTTAATATAATGAGCAAAGTGAGCTGTTCAATTTGCATACTGATACGATGCCTCCATCAGATTACATTGCCCCTCTGATAGGAACTCACAGTGGATATTACATTTAGTCAGAGCGCTGATTTACTTTACAAACACACTCCGGGAAGAACAAACCAAGGCTTTTTAATTAGCCGAATCCCAGGTTCTGATCACTATAAAGACAAATTGGTCGGTGGGTCAAGGGTTTGCAGAGTAATGACACCGGGAACATGAAAACATCTGCAATATTTTTGCACCGCTGCTCCGCTGTTCTTTACCCTTTTGGCTTCTCAAGTATTTCAACAGTAAGTCTAATGATGTCTTTGAGTGGCTTGGTAATCATTACAGGCACAAACCCCTCAAAAGGCTAAGGACTGTTTTGTGTAGGTGAGGAGAAGCCATTAGCCACTTTTTTTATTTTTTTAGACCTAGAATATTTTAACCACATCGGCAGTGCACTACAGCTGTATCGATTTCATAAGGGTTCGTCCAACTCATATTAAACAGGGATTTCTGTATCAACCATAACAATCCTTTTAGTTTTCCCTGGGCTTTTTAATATTTGTCCCAGTTATTGCCGGAGGTTTCCCCGTCATTGGTGTTAGTCCAATCCCCCACCTCTCTCCTATTCCCAGTCCTGTAGGATTCATTTGAACAGGCGGCACTGCCTGGCTGTTTGTGTAACGGCCGGCAGCATGCTTACACGACAGGGCCAAAAAGCGGCGGCGCTAGCTGATCTAAATCAGATGTGTTTGTGTTGCGGCTGCCAGTGGTGCTGGAGGTGGACTTGCGAAGAAAGAGAGAGGCCCGGGGTTCCAGGGTCCAGGCTCAGGAGATTACAGACCCTACCCAACCTCCACATCATGAGAGGGACCAGATGGTGACATAAATACTGCAGCAGGCCCCGGCCGCCCCCGCCCATTACCTTGCGTGCAGCACATTACCTCAACAAACGTCCCTCATAATTGATGTGCTGGAATGGCCCCCCTCATCACTTGATTCTGCAGAGTGGCATTTCACCAAGGTCACAGCCAAAGTCTGACATACTTTCTCCACTGTACAGTCCTTCTGGCGATGACCAAACCATACAGAACGATTCCCCAAATATTTGAATAATTAGACAATTGACTTTGAGAAATGCCTCAAAGTTAGCCCTTTTAAATTGACTGTAGGTAAATGATATATTAACCTAATTATCGCATTGAATAATACGGGTGGAGTGGGGAAGAAAGGTTGCAAAATCATATTCCTGTGATAGATATATGTAGAAAGGTATTTTCCATCTTTCGTTTGTTTTACCAATATAACGTATTATGTTTACTTTCTGTGGGTAAATCTGAAACGCCCTTCCCACCTAATTACCTGTGAGTTTGCTGCCAACTGCACAGGGAAAGCCCATACAAACCCTCTTAATTATACATGACACCCTAAGGCAACACACACTATTAAAATTTCATGGCATGGTCCACTTGGTTTGGAAAATGTCAAAACCTGTTTGCGACCCGGCAAGGCCAGTAACCATGGCACTCTGAATTGCGGTCTCGTTTAGAAACACATGACAGATAGCTACGGCATGGCCTATATCAAACCACGACAAGCATCAAAGACTTGTTAGAACAATTAATCTCTTATCATGGACTGTGAACAATCACTACAACTCCACCCAGCTAGAGACCAAGGCACTCAGAGCATGTTACAGATTCGAGAATGTCCGGGAGGCTTGTGGATTTAAGTGTGCGTGGGGAAACAACACAAGGCGAATTCTCTCTCCAAGGTGAAACGGCGGCCCTATTCTATTTACGACCTCCCCCAACCCCCCTACCATCTCCATCTCTCTTTCTGTCTCGTCTCTCAGGGGAGGACAATGTCGTGTCCCAGAAAGCTGACATGGTCAGGCTGAAGAGAGTTTGCCAGCTGTAGAACGGGGTCTGCAGCAGCATGGTCAGAGGCCGCAGACCTCTGGCTGGACAGACATTGAGAACGTACGGGTGTCCACAACCGTAGCTGCACAGGAACCTTTTTTATTGTTCGATTTTAAATATACAGTGACTCTAAGATATGATTGATGTGTGTCTGCTAAAAAAAAAAAATTTACTAAATAAAATGTAGTTATTCTTACTCTAAAGGGCCCGGCAATAGAAAACTGTTCCTATGGCAGACTATGGCTCGAAACGTGCCCCTCACGCTCAGCTTTGCAGCTTCCAAATGAACTTTTAAT
This sequence comes from Galaxias olidus, assembly GCA_026901105.3. Classification (NCBI taxonomy): domain Eukaryota; kingdom Metazoa; phylum Chordata; class Actinopteri; order Galaxiiformes; family Galaxiidae; genus Galaxias; species Galaxias olidus. Next base: position 152,737 of record JAPMUY010005493.1, read on the forward strand.
TGCTCGTTTGAGAGGGACTGTGATGAATTGCCAAGTGGAAAGATGAGGAAGGTGACAGGTAAGTGACAGTGCCGTGACACCCCCAAACCCCCCCCCCCCCCCCATCCCTCCCTCCAACCACCACTCACACTGCTCAGTGCTGCTCCTCAACAAGCCCAAGCTGTCAAAGAGATTGATTGGCTCTGGCCAGATTGACGCGTCAACGACAGCCGCCCGGCAAAGTAGCGCTGTCAGGTCAATGCACCCTGACAGCTAGCTGATGACCCAATTTCCTGATGAGCCACGGCTTCCCACCTTCGGGGAAAGGTGTCTATCCCAGTACCCGAGCCCGCCCTAACTCCTCACACACACGTCTCCTCCTCGCCACGTGTCATCTGATTATAGAGGTTTTACACTCTGACGTGTCAGCAGGTAGAGCTAATGACTCTCTCATCGCCGTAGGGTTGTTGGCGACGTCACCGGGGGGGGGGGGGCAACATCAGGCAGGGACTGTCCATGTAGGGGACTGCTCTGGTTCTGTTTGATAGAATCGAGTGTCAAGAGTGAAATTGAGCGTATTTTTCCCATAAAGCCTACAGCTGAAGTTAAATAAACCAAGGCAGTCTTCCCCTCCTAGTCTTTGTCTTCATGTGGAAACGTCTTGTCGATGTGACTTGAGTATCAACAGTAAATAGCCCCACTTACAGACAGGGAACTAACCGGCAAATTCTACTTGACAACCTCAGCATCGAGGGCAACACACCTCCCGCCTGTTCAAGAGGCATCATCCCCGGTATCTGCTTTGATTTAATGAGGCAGCGCGACATGCCTCTCCCTCCCTCAGATTGAGATTTGATTATGAATATGCCAGCCCTATCATGGAGAACACTTCGGCGTGCTCCTTGTCTTCCTGAAAATGGATTCACCTCATGCTGTATAATGAGAGTCGGTATGGGGTCCATATGGTTACAGCAGGGGAACAGGCGAGGGGGGAAGGGGGGAGCCGGGGAGGGTAGCACACGGTTTTAATGAGATGTGAGCCGCTCTGCCACACCTGCACTCCCCCTCCGCTCTCTCCGGCACCGACACCAGAGCCGTAGAGGTGAAAGACTCGGCCGTACCATTCGGCGAGGCCTCCAGTCACGATGCCTTCAAAAGTGCTGTACTTTTTTTCCCCCCTCGAGTTTGTGCTTGTGTTAGACATGTTTAACTTCAAGTGGCACGGCGTCCCAGCCAGGAACAGACCCCCCCTTACTGCATTACCACAACTCAAACGTCTTCGCCTCGACGTTTTCTCCTCGACGCAGTTGATTGGCATCCTCCTGAGTCCTTTGTACTCATGGCCATTTCGCAACACAAAGCAGGCCTGTATTAGGCTGGCTTTTTGATCATCGACATGCAGACTATGGGAGTGGCTCTTTGTCTGTCGTTTCAACAGCTGGCTGGCTCAGCTCAGGCACACAGGGACGGTGACTCATGGCAGGGACTGTTGGTTCATTACGTAGAGGCAGTGGGGGCGGGGAGGTGGGGGGGAGGGGGAGGGGGGGGGCAGGGGGGGGTTCAGCCATCACATCTCTGCGTCTGATGCTGACTGATCCATTGGTGGTGAATGCTTCCAGTTTGGGATATCTGCATTAGCCTTGCCTTTGATATGCGATGATTATGGGATAATGATGGTCACCATCCGTGTCTCAATTGCATTCGGCAGTCTAAATTTAGTGCAGTAGCTGTGGAACCGAATACCGGATAAACCATATTCTATGGGTCCTCAGAGGGATCAAAGTGAAATCCTAATCTCATAAAATCCTAATACACACATGCATCGCCATAAAACTCAATAGGCAAATCAATACTTTTGCACAGCGGTGAAGTGAATCAACTGTGGCCGGACACTTACATTGCCAGCAGTGTGGCACAACAGCAACCATCTTTATCCACCTCCACCCGCGAGCTGTTATTTACCATGCTGGCCAACCGGGCTGAATTATCGTGGTTTGACTCGCAGAGCGGGAGCTCAAGGTCAAACCAACGAAAAGCAGCATGTTATCATCAGCCCACCGTGGGCGGGGGGGTTGGGGAGCGTGGCTGCCGACTGCTCTCTACAGGAACGCTTCGACCACTAGGGGCCCATTAGAAGCCACAGATTGCAGGGCCTTGTCATGCATTCACTCTATTTATGCCTCTCTGTTGTCTTTTAAATAATGTATATCTGTCTCGGCAGAGCCTGACTTTTTAAATGCAGCACCTGGTGCGATTTGGTATTCGGCAGTTTTGTTCACTCTTGGGGGCCAGATTTTCATCGTTTCGCTTTGTGTGGCCCGGGCTTTTCCTCTAAGATGTGATAGGGGAATGGGGGTGGGGGGGGGAGACAGAGAGGTGTTGCATGACAACGACGCTTTAGTGGCGTGCTTGTATTTCGTTTTAACACCGTTTCAAATCACGTTCAACGTTGGCATGAATTAATATGACCTAGTTGCATTCCTTGTTCTTGGGACAGGCACCATTGTTTTTTATCATGATCATATTAAACCTGTTTTCTTTGTGCACCTTATGAATTCACCATGTTTGAATACTGAAAAACTTATATATTTTTTTTTTTACCTTGATAATTTATATTATACTTTGTGTCTGTGTGTAATCTGGTGTGTTGTGCTCGCCTCTGTGTTTTCCTCTGTGTCTCCTTGGACTTGATTTTTTTTATTCATAGTGGGGTACTTTTTAACTAAGTATATTTCCAAGCCCTGGCCTTCCAAGCTCAACGTTTATGTGGGTAATGAGGATTCTCAAAGGCCTGTAGGTGAAGCACTCTGGCCACTGTGATCTTAGTGGTTTGCACAGTTTTCTCTAGCGGACCTTTGATACAGACATAGACCGTTTCAGGGAATAATGAGCTATATGCTGCTAGGTTGATTCTCTCATTAGCTTTGACCTGCGTTCCACACGGCTGCTTTTGTCAGGAAATACCCTGAATTATAACCAACTGAAGTGGTAGCCAAACAAGGCACACACTGAAAGGTAAAACGTTATTTTGGATTTTTTTTTTTACTGAATAACTTGTTTGTTGTTTGGTAACTGATAACTTTATTTCTAATTACCCGATGTTTCCTTGGGTTGGATTAACCCTGCTTTGCAAATTTTCCAGCAAAAGCGTTTACTTTTCTTGCACGGTTTTTCCCCACATGTTGATAAGAAGGCTATCAAAAAAAGCATGTACTCTTATTTACCTAGGAAGTCTCAGCAGGGAAGTATCAACGCAACCGCAGTGATGGCACAAAAGTGCAGGGTTTATATAAGACAGCCGTTTCATGTCGTGATGGAAGGGGTTTAAAATGAACACGTTCCCATTGCGTAGTCCTCTAATGGATCCTGCACTTGGAACTTGGCTTTTGATTTCAGCTGAGACTGAAAAATACTTTCTTTTTTATTTACCACCAGCGCAAGATGAAACCCAAATCCATTGATTAGCCTAGTCAATGCTTTTTCTACCAGTGTAAGCTGGCTGCAGTTATTGCAAGTGGGACACTTTGATACCACTCTTTGACATATAATGAACTTGTCATTCTAAAAACACATAATAAGTCAACATACTGCACTTCGAAGTAAATAACATTCTCAAGGAACTACAGATTTAGATTGTTTGTCACATAATGCACATGGGATTTCAGTTTTCTGCCAAGCACATCTTTCAAACACGATAAAGCTACCAATTCCCTTACCGAAGGAACATATGACTAATTCTTATCTCTTAAATGTAACTTATGCATTGTGTTACGGGACACATGTTATGTCCCAAGAAACCGCACACCAGCAGGTGTCACCACAGCCAAGACTCCTAGTTCTACAGGGAACAGTGTTTAATGGAAGGAGCGTGCAGGCGTGTCTGTAAAAGATTTAAGATTATAAGATTACATTTCAGTGCAAAAAAAACTGGATCATGCAGTGAGTTTGTGATCATTTTGAAGATCGGTATTACAAATGATTAGATTGGATTAGATTTAACTTTACTGCCATTGCACAGAGTACAAAGACGACGAAATGCAAGTTCACATCTAAATGCAAATTAATTATATGTATATATGAATATAATCCTGCATATACATGTACTTACATTCCAATATATGTAGGCATGTAACCATGTGCACACAAAGGCACGTGCACATTTCTCAAAACTATATAGGTTTTAGCCTCTGCCCCTCAGCCCTGACCGCCACAAGCCCTTATGGCTGGTATTTTCACATAGAACATGCATTTTTTATGAATAAATGCTCCTTGTCACTTTATTAGTCCCATTGATTGTGCACCATCCATACATGGACAGCAGTGCACATGCACTTGCATGCACTCACACGCACACAAAATCACACGTACGCGCGCCCACGCATGCACACACATGCACGCATCCTGCACCGAATTTGTTAGTTCCATTGTGAACAAACATCATTAATACAGATCTTAAGCATTTTAATCACAGTCTTATTTATCATGGTAATTGCAGCTCAGAAGTCGGCTTAGAAATATAATTGCATTTTCAAATTTGGATTTCTAATCTCAGAAGACCATGAGTGATAAGAATATTTTTTTGTTAATGGCCCAACATTCTTTTAATAAAGAAAAAATGAACACATGCCAACTAATCAACAAAAACAGCTTTCTAGTAATCAGAACAGATCTTTGACCAAACACAACTGTAAGCCATTCATTAAGTGTGCAGGCAAACATGAGAGAGCGAGCAAGTGTATGATTGAATAAGTGAGTGAGGTGACTTTGATCGTTTTGGTCCGCGCGGCGTTGTCACTAACTCGGTTCAATTCCAACTTTTGAATTAAACACCATGGCTTGCTGCTATGGAGACATCCCCAGAGTCCGCTCCTGGTATTCAGAAGATGTCCCCCCTTTCTTTTTCTAAGTGCCTCCACGAGACAGATGCCATGCATATTCAACGGCCAGGATCAATATGTTATCCCGCAACAACATCTCTCACGCTCGGCAATTAATTCACAGGTGTCGACCCCTGGCTTGAGTTTTACTGAAGCTAACGTCGCGTGCCTGGTGATGTGACAGTGGGGGGCGTAAAGCAAACGACCTGCTCCGTGGCTCCTCATCTGCTCCGTATGAGAGATCAAGGAGGGCAGGAAGAGACGAGGATCCCTCACTCTGACCTTAAGGAGAGATGTTAAACGTAGCGCAGCTAGTGACAAAGGGCAATTCCCTATTGATCTGGCTACTCTGAGCCTCAGCTGAAATTCCATTAATGTCATGTCAGGACCCCCCCCCCCCCCTCTCCACCACCACCACACCCTGCTACACCCATCCACAAGCTGCGTTCGGGAGACAGCAGCTTGTGAAAAAAATAAGATGGTTGCTGTAAAGTTGGCAAGGATCCAGCATCTTTATAGGCTCTCTGGTTCAGTCATCTGTAGACACAGATGAAAAAGATAGAGAGAGCAAGTCAGGCAGAGTGGAGGAATGCAAGGGACAGATTTCCTTCCTCCTCCGCCCTGTGATCCAGTGAGGGAGATGATGGATGGACTAATACCTGCCCTCTCCTCTGCGCCCCTCTAGCCGAGCTTTTATTGAGGTGTTTAGATTCACTTATCTCCGGGCCCCTGGGTTATCGCTCCACTCCTCCAACGATAAGTGCCACCGCGGAGTTAGCCTGTGGACGCTCTGCTCCCTAAACGAGGGAATACCCTTTCTCCTTTTATGGCCAGAGATCTGATGGAGCGCGGAACTGAGAAAGGGGACCTGCGACTTGTCCTTCGTCACCATTTGTGCTTTTCAAGAGGTTTTCACAGTCGTGCAGTAATGGTCAACTTCAGAGAGATTCATGTCGTGTTCCATGGGACAAATAAGGACACGAAGTGGAGGCCAACTGAGCACAGGCACGCCTTTGTTTGGGTTTGAACAGCTGTGTTTGTGGATAGCCTGTCTGCCATGATGCCAGTCATCCTTGTTTACCAGTATTCAAACAGAAAGACGATACAGACATGGCGTCAGGCGCCGCAGTTCGGTTGCCGTGTTTACTTTTATTTTGGATTCGTTATTGCTTCTGGTCCAACTGTGTCTGTACTACTCTTTCAACCTACAGTACACCTGGGCAGCAAGGGGCCGGTTGACTTTTCAAGGTGCCTCGCAGTATTTTTGACTTCAGTCCACTGTCACCCCATCAAGCCAGCACGTCTTTACTGCAAATACATCAGGTCCGCACTGCTGTCAGCAGTCCACTAACTGGCGTCATTTAGAAAATGTTTATCTGCTTTCAAATCCTGGCTGGCCTCGGGGCAGGAAAGCGAGGAAGGATCCCCAGTTTTCCTCAAGTCAGATGTGCTACTGTCAGTATCCAGGATCAAGTCCAACCAAGCCTCTATACCACCACCAGGCATGTCTTGATTGAGTATCGACATGGCGCTGCATTTTTTTCTCACTCCGCTCCGATTATTTACCTGCTGTGAGGCCCCTCCCGGTAAAGGATTCATTGAGCTGATTCTTAGGGAAACATCTCTCAGCGTGCCACAAATAATTTCCCTCCTCGTTTCAAGGTCACACTTTGTGTGCTATATTTTGTCAAACTTGGTTTACTGCGGTCGTGAACAGTTATGAGTGTGTGTGTGTGAGTGCCGTGTGGATTTAGAATGTGAATTGACAAAAAGAAAATACATAAAACCATATCTCCCACTACTTTGACTGTAATGCATTTTTTGATTTCCTGGCTAGAAGTTATAGAAAAGTTTTCCCGAAGTTCAGTGGAATGTTGTACTTTGCCAGGAAGTGGAACTCTATTGGAGCCATATCCTGTTGTCACCTGCCCCCTCTCTTCAGATGTCCTGTCTTATATGCTCAGACGGGAGTCTTTTCAAGAGATGCCCCCAGGCTATGGTGCCTCAAAGAACAGACACAATATCCTTGAGTGTTTCAAGGGCATCTCTTTGCTTACTTTTTTTCAAAGTGCACACACATTCAAGCCCTGAACAATTACGCAGCATACAGTGAAATGCTGAATGCAAACACATATTTATACTTTCGTTTTTATATCAAGTGATATATTTTTTGGGGGCAAATACATTTCAACGTTTTATAGCCTTATACTTTTAAAGAGTTAATGATTTAATTGTTAATAAAATACATTGCCCGAATTTGAGTCAATTTTTTTAACCTATTCTACAGATTCTACAGAATTAAAGAGATTTTCTTCAGTAAGGAGCATCTGTCAACTTACACCAATGCTTCCCTCGGTTTTATTCTGGTGTCGGCAGCACGAGAGTCAGTGAACATAAAAGATACAATCGGCTTAAACTGTGGGAGGCATGCAGTATGGCCATCCATCTTAACAAAAAAAACAACTGAGTCAGACGTTACACTCTAGCATGTGTTACATGTTTCAATTCCTTTGCAAACCATTTTATTATCCAATGATTTTCTTCTTACTCAACTGTCAATAACAACCAACTTTGAAGAAACCCTATTGTAGTGTAGTAATCCAAAAAATTTACTTTTAAACTATGATTCCCAAAGTCAATTCCCCCTTAATTTATCATGAGTTGAAGGACAATAGCAGATGAAAGATTAAGCTCTCCATCTGCTCAGCCTCCCTTGCTCCCCTCACTCCCCTCGCTCCCTCTCTCCCTTGGCGAGGCGATAGCGACCTGTGCATTACAAGTGGAGGGGCTGATGATTACATTGTCGGACTGAGAGCTATGTTCGAGGTGTTGAAATCCCAGCAGTAATCAATATCGCTCGGCTGGCCTCTGTCTCACCTGGCCCTCCTAATGCATGTAAAACATCCCAGAGTAACACTTAGCCCACCCTTTGATTATTCTCACAAAGTCATCACCATCAGAGCTCCCACTTCCCCAGCCACCAATACTTTGGTGACACTACAAATGAATGTGCCATCGTCCTGGATAACCGTACAATGAATCAAACAAAAAGTGTGCCTGAGAATGAGACCGAGCAGTTGGTGGAGACCAAGACTTTGCACTGTTAAACTTGAACACTGCAAACAGTCAACGACTTTTCCGCTGATGTGTGTCATGGAAATATTATATCAAACAGAAATAGCAGTACTGTCCACAGAATATACTGTACATAAAGGTTAGACTTAAATACCAGTGTCCCTTAAAAAATGATCTATCTTTGAGATCTTTTTTAAGCGACAAAGTGACGATGGATGAGGAGGGCTATATATAGATGACTGCCTATACATATTTTATCTTCGTCTCCTAAAGTCTTGCTACTGTAAGGTCAGCAGTCCAGCTCCAAAAGATCCTCCATAGCTGCATGTTCTCCCTCCTTAATAGCTCTGCTGCTGAAAAACCCGTGCACCTTGACTGCCATAAAATAATATTTTATCTTTTAAGGGAAATGTTGAAATTAAATAGATTATTTACCTGCTGTATTTAGAATCCATCTTTGTACTGTACATTCTCATTTAAATCTTAAAATCTTGGAGAAATGAAATATATCCCAACACGTCTCGGTTGCTAATGCAGCTTTAATCACCAACAAACGTGAAAGAATGGTAACCTGGTTAATCAGGTATAACCATAGCAGTGACAGGACGTGCAATGGCCGCCAAAGGGAACCTGCAACAACAGTATTTATTCATGTCGGTGCTGCTATTGATCATTCACAGAGAAATTATGTTTCGAGGCCAGAGAGCCAGTAGGGGACCGGAGACATTAATCAGGAAATCAATTGTGTTGTCAATCGGCGCACCCGTACTTGCAAAAGAATTGCATTCTGAAGACTCAGTAGCAGAAGACTGAAAACCCCACTTCTGCAATTAAAGAGAAATTTCACAGCGTGCTACTTTATGAATAGGGTAGGGTTAAAGTCTTTGTTTTGTTTTGTTTGGGCTAATCAAAAATAACAACATTTCATATTTTTGCAAATTTTGTACCTCATTTGTCATTAATACAGCCACACTTTTGCATTGATTGATTTCGATAGCCAACTGTCTTTGTACATCCTCTTGTGTGTCTGAGTCAAAGCCAAACACTTAAAGCCCCATGCTAAACTGTGACGTTTAAAGTGAAATTAAGGGCTTGACTCAAAACTTCAACTTCTTCTCTGCCGTGCAATTTTACTGTACATATGGCCAAAACATGTACCCAAAGCGAAACAAAGTACCAGTCCCACAGGCCAGATGTGGTAGGAATACTGATCAGCTGGACAACAATGCCCCTGTTCTTGGGGAAATGCTGAGTGGCTCTCCCACACATGCCTTTTGACTTGCCACGAATCACTGCCATGCCATTTGAACTTCAAACACACTATCAGCCATCTTTGAAGACTCTTCATGGTGAAAAAAAAAGAAAGAAATATCCTCCCCATCCTAACAGTACCGCCATTGTCCTTCATAGATTTATTCCGACACCTGTCCTTTTAAGCAACATGCATCGTATTTTCCCAAGATTCGAGAATGATTCTCGTCGAACAGAATGAGTGAAACGAGTGAGCATTTAGGGGAAAGTTCCTTGATTACCCTAAATCTGCAGAGAGTGTCGTTACGTTGGAAGCATCGCACAGCAAGCAGCTGGGAAATTGTCAAAAAACATCTTGTTGTCGAATGCAAATGAAACCCCTTTGAACTCCACTGTCTGTATGTGGGTGTTTATAACTGTCAATCACCATTATGGTTTGGAGAATCTTGCGAAAAGTGCATTCTATATCTGCTCCAGATACCTTCTGCTGTTTATGGCTTACCAGCATGAGTAGACAGATAATGTCCATCATACATGTTATGCATTTATGGCTGGATAAAGAGAGGAAATTGTCATTCCTTTAAATGAAATCCCTTTACCTTGAAGAATGATCAAGCTTCGTTTTTTTTGGGAGTGAAATGGTGAACATTGTAAGAAACATTGCTAGTCTAAATTCACGTCTTGCATGATTCTTCAGTTTTTTTTTTATTGTTTCCATGCCAAATATGTGAAGAAAGATTTAATCTGTGGAGGTTTTGGTTTACATCCTCACAAAAAGCGTGACATTGTGGCTAAATTGCATGCAAAGAGATTCATGTTCGTTGTAGATTCAAAGCATCCAAAGCCTTGTCTCTTGTACCTTCTCAATGGTGTGTTAAGAAAAGCATCTCACACCAATTGTTATTGTTTAATGTCAACAACAGTAAAACAACCACATCAGACAAATATTTTGATTCATATTGCTAATATTCTTTTGTCATTTAAACTGTGACACAACTGTACAAAAAAAAAACGTAGATACATTTGTTTATTTTAAGAATCTGTGTTGGTAGATGATAGAAACCTCCACCATTTATATTCACATCCAGTGAACATGATGACGATGATGAGGATTAGGAGACCTGCTGATTGTTATTTTTTAACTGAGGTCATGTCATACTTGTGCTTGAAGAGAATTTGTGAATTTATAATGCCTTTAAGAAATTCAAGATGCATTGGGACATTTGACCTTGTCTTTGCATTTTATTTGTGCACCACTTACATTATATTCAGGAAACCCTATGCTCAAATATATATGTATTGTGGGCAACCAATTCAAATTACAAGTTGTTTGGTGCTAAAGACTGTACCATGGGTACCTGTGAATCACATCCTAAAAGCCTAGCACTTACTTGTGTGCCAACAACTATGTTCCCAGGCTTAAAGTTATTCAGCCGTTGTTTTCAGTTAAACAAAAAAGTTTATATGTTGCTCTGGCTAACTGAGCAAAGTTTTTAATTTTGTTCAGCAACAGCTTATTGGAATGGCATTCAACACTCATTATTCTGATGAAATAATTTTGTCATAATTCATAATGAAACGTCTGTGGATAGTTATGTTCGAAGCACAGGGGTTCAAACCACAGCGCAAATGAATGAGCACATCCCTGCTGCGTGTCCCTCCTGGCAGTCTGAAACAAGTCTGTTTCTTAGAGAAAGACTCGTACCACGCTTTCAAAGCCCTGTGGTGACCAGAGTGGTGGAGGTGCTCGAGAGAAAGACATTTAAAAGCCTTGAATAGACCAGTGGTTGTTGTTTTGTGGGCCTTGCCTCTGTCTTATTTATCTCCTGCAATCAGATTCAAGTCGAGGATAAACATACAGTGGTCCTCCGACACTTGTGCACACACACTTTATTTATATATATTTTTTTGAATAAGTGAGTTCAGAGTGATTGGCATCGCTTCCCTGCCTTATGAATATCAAACGGTGGAAGGTGGCATGTCTGTTATGCAGTAGGGGCCCGGCAGTCTCTCCTGTTATGAGCCGAAACCCACAATCCCTGGAGCACCTCCTCCCTTGACCAGACGCAGAGAAGACAGGGGACTGGGGGAAAAAAAAGAAGAGAACCTTTTGTTGGTACGTTCAGCTCCCGTGTGGCACGCAAGCAATTATCCAAGATGCATAGTCATCTTGGTATGTAAATTTCAGCAAAACTCATTAGTTGGGTTCATTTAACGAGCTTATATCCCTCCCTTTCCCTCTCTCTCTCTCTCTCTTTCTCTTTCTCTCTCTCTCGCATGCATGTCTCCCTTTCTTTTTCTCTCCACCTCTATTTCTCCATCTCTTACCCTTTTTGTCTGCTTTCTTCATTGTCCCTGTTTGGGTGTCATGTTCTCTGTCAAGAAGTAAATGATGAGCAGCCCATCTCATTCAACGAGGATGTTTGAACTGAGTTCACAGTTATTCTTGACATTCAGTAGGAGCTCAATGACAAATTTCTGTCGTTGGAGATAAATATTAAACTTTCCTTGTTCAGAGAACATATATCCCAACTGAACATATGTTTCCATCCAAACATAGAATGTTTCCATCCAAAAAGAAAATGTTGGAGAGACTTAAGTTACAGTGTCATCTTGCAAGAAAATCAATCAAGTTAGTCTGCATGTCTGAATAAAAAAGACAGCACAATGAAATAGTGAAACGACAGGAAGGTGGAGATTGTGTGGAGGCAGACAGGGAGAGGCCTGCCTGTGCGGGGAAATAGTAAATCAGCAGGACACATTCGGTTTGGGGACGCGCCGATCCATTGGAATGCATCGCCGCGCCTCGGTGCTCTGCAGCGCTGTGCCGCCGCTGCTGCTGCTCAGAAGGTAGCGTTGACCCCGGTGCTATTAGCACCGGGTGGGCGGGGGTAGGGGTGCTGTCGGGCCCTTCCACTGCCTCATTCCTAATGATTGGTAAGCCTGTCCTCTAACAATCTGCAGCTCTCTCTGCTCACCCATGTGCTTTCCCTCGGTTCAGACCACTGCCTCCTATTCAGTGCTAGCGTCTGAGTTGAAAACACTCCGCCGCTGAAGAGGTTTAAACGTCACAATAGACGCCACGGTAGTTTTTGGAGCATCCTGTTTCACGTTTTTTTTTTTTCAAGTTACATTTAATAGCGTCTTCCAAAATGATTTGTATTCTTTAAATGGCTCAGTGAAAAATCAACCCGACCCCTAGCACAACCATTGAGATAAACAAGGTACACTCTCTGAATTCAGAAACTTTTGTGATCTCTCGAACTTTCCTCTGTTCAAGTGAACGCTCTGGTTTGCTCCCGACTCTAGCTGTTGAGCCCTTGTCATACACTCCTCTTTTCCGGCAGCAGAGGTAAGACAAAGAAGAGTGGCTCCTCTAATGAAACACCTGGCCAACCTATTACTAACACTCCCTCCTGCTCCCTCTCTCTCGCATACATTACAGGCTCAGTAATCCTCACCAAAATTTGATGGAGGAGGATGCTGAGGGTGGATAATTGTGGGGAGGAACAGGATAAGCCTGTAATATCACTCTGTCAGTCACAGCTGGCTCTTAAAGCCCTGAAATAGAGGGAATCACATGATGACATTTGGGGCTACTGTGAACGTGGTTCCACAAACACAAAAAAAAGATAGGCTTATATTTTCGTATTCTTTAAGTTATGGAAGCCATTCAAATCGCTGATTTATTTATCGTGGCATTACCCAAAATTTTTTTTTTATTGAAGATAATATATTTGCATATCAATTATGTGGCAATTCCATTAGTTTCTTTTTACCTCATCAAGCACAATCATACATCACTTTATCAGTTTTCCTATCCATGAGTGGGAATAACAAACAACAAAAAGTTTCTTGAATTAACATCACAACAAACAATATAGGTGAAAAAACAGGTGTAAATCAACCACCACGTTTCTCCAAATCAAACTAAGCAGTGTGTTGTCCCTTCTGTCTGGAAGAGGCTCCTTAACCAGTGAACAAAACATCATCTCCCCTGGCTCGCCATGCGCCACGCATCCATCTTTACATTCAAATATCCCATTAGGATTCAATAGACGGGGAGCAAAGGGGATGAGCGTCCAACGGCGAGCGAAGGACCTGCCTGGGAATACTAAATAGACTAAACAGATGCCGCACCAACACACCTTGCTGAACGAAGAGAGACACGGATTTGTCAAAAGAAAGAGTCGTCCTCTGGCATCTTAAGCCAGTCCGGAGATTTGGTGCTAATCCACTCGTGTATGATTTCCCACGCAGAGCGCTAGTGCGCTACATGCCATCTCCTCTCATGGACGACATTGCCTCAGTCATGTCAATGTAGAAGAGTGAATTTGCTAATAAGTGGGATGGGTTTTGTGAGGTAGGGACACTGAAAACATAACACCAAACATTTGAAATAAAACAGAAAGAAACAGTTTCTCAGGAAGAATGACAGGACATATTTGGTTCAATATAACAGTTAATAAAAAGAAAACACCCAGATTTTTCCCTGAAATCTGGTTTCGAGACACATGAAGTTCTTCTACCAACAGTGCATTATGTGTCAACCGTCACGAGAGATTAATAACTGTAATAACTAAATGTAACCAAGTAAGTCATCTGAGAACGAATTCTCTGTAACAGTGATAACCTGGTCTAAGTGGCGGGTAACATGACAACACACAGAATACATGCACAATACGTTAACAAAAAAACAAAACAAAACAGAAATGAAAGGACGTTAAACATAAAGTCATAGCTGAAAGATGTCCCAGGATATCAGATGAAAGACCACAACATTCCCCCTTTCTTCACGAGAAGACCAGCGTGCTGCAGACGTCCTGGATTGGATTACCCAGCAGCAAACAGCAGGCAATAAGCAGCACCGGTGATGACGAAGCCGCGGCCGCCCCCACACCACCCAGCCCAGCACGGCAAACCTCCAAGAGGACGACTCCTGTCACAGCGCAAACCCCTTTCAGCTTCCCGTCCAGGTCAACAAGAGCCGTAGATGCCTACACTGTCGCTGAAATACACTTTTATTAACCCGGACAAACAGGCAAACGTCTTAACTCATTCCCACTCATGGGTGTGTGTGTGTGGTGGGACACACACACACACATACACACACACACACACACACCGCTGTGTTGTTTTTTGGGACTGTAGTTCCCTACAGCCTCGGGCAGTCGTGATCTCTCTGGTGTCAGCGTGCTCCTCCCAGTGACTTTGCCACCTATTCACACAGTGCTCCATCCCTGTGTCTGCCCCTGTGGCATGTTTACCAAGGTCAGAGTCGCTGCGTAATGATCAGCATGCTGTATGTGGATATGCAGGGAGTTAACGGTTGATATGCAGGGAGTTAACAATTGATATGCAGGGAGTTCACGGTTGATATGTAGGGAGTTAACAGCTGATATGTAGGGAGTTAACGGTTGATATGCAGGGAGTTAACGGTTGATATGCATGGAGTTAACGGTTGATATGCAGGGAGTTAACGGTTGATATGCAAGGAGTTAACGGTTGATATGCAGGGAGTTAACAGTTGTAGTGGACATTTCTCAACATTCCTTATTCTATGCATTCAGGCATGACTGGGCACAGTGTGTGGTTATAAATGTTTATTGCCCATCACAATGAAATGCCCATAAGTTATGTAAACCCCATTGTCTTAAAAATGTCTTTATGCAACCACAATGCAATAATGAAATCCTTTCCCTAAAATATTGCGTTTTTTTCTGATCATAACCTCCGTCATAACCTCCTGCTGTTCCCACAGTTTTTTTTCCCTGCTTGGGGTCCCCTTGGTGGGACGAAGGGGGTCTCTGAAGCGTCTTGAAAGATGCTGTTTCCATGGGACACTAGCTAATCCCGCTCGCTGATGTAGGACAGACCAAATGCTCCTTTGATCTCAGCAATAATTCCAAACAGGCCGGCCTACTGCTAGAGCATGTGAGTCGTGAGTGATGGTTTTCTTTCTCTAGCCCAGCAGTCAGCGTACACTTTATCAATACCAGGCTGAAGTGTTAGTTTTATGCTGTGCAGACTACTATATATGTTTTGGTTAGCTATACAGTGGGGCAACCACGGTTACGCACATCCACTTCAGAGATACGGCAGCCCCATTACAGACTATTGTAGATTCTCCAGTCAGTTTCTTTTAAAAATTCAGAGGTGTTCAGAAATAATATTAGTAATATTTTCGCATGCCCTGTGTGGAATTTGGGGTTTATTGTTTTGTATTATAGCCATATAACCCTAACCCTGCCGTCGTTGTGCGTGCTTTACCCTGAGGCGCTTCTCTCTCTTTCTCTTTCTGTCTCACTATCTCTCTCCCTCCTTTCCTCTTCCTTTCTCTTCCCTCTGTTCAGTTAGTGATTCCCCAGGGTCCCTCCTGGACCACTTCCTTTGACACGCACAGCAAAAACACCTCGCCTGTCTCTCAGCTACCGCACTGACAGGATGAGGCCAAGCTCACCCAAACTGTCTCTTTCTGTGTGTGTGTGTGTGTGTGTGTGTGTGTGTGTGTGTGTGTGTGTGTGTGTGTGTGTTCATATGTGTGTGCGTGTGTGTGTGTGTTAGAGAAAAAAGGAGAGAAAGTGTGTGTGTGTGGTTGTGTGTGTGTGTGTGCACACGCCCGCGCGTGTGTGTGTGTGTGTGCGTGCATGTGTCTCCTTACACATCTCAGTCTCACACTCTTAGAGTTGCCAAAACAGGCCATTACGTGCAGTATATTGCATCAGCACTTGTTACAGGTTAAAAGGTTAGATTGTCGGTATAAAAGTTCAGCCTTTACTATTTAGTAACCTTTGATGGGATACCTGTTTTGGCCTTCTCTCCTTTCCTCGTTTCTGACTCCTATATGATGACCATACTATTCAGTCGTAGTTCTTGCATATAATGGAAGGTAAGATCCCCTCCCAAATATACAATGGGGAGAACCAGATTTTTTTTATGTAGATAGGTGACAATGAAAAAAATGTAATGCCTCAGTCCGATATGCATGTCTTCAAAGAAATCCAATTATTATAATCGTTTCATTTTTACACAATATTCTGACAGCACTATTTAGTAAGCTATTTCATTCTCATGATGTAGTCAGAAGTGGAATAACGGAGATGATCAATCAGTTCTTCATCAAAGGATTGCTGGATCAAAACACCACTAAAGAGCATCTTTATCAGGCTCTGTCACGAGTGGGTAGACTCAAAAGCAGCAGAGAGCGCCTCCCGTTTCACGAAGCCCTCAGTCGACTGTGCTTAGTTCTTTTGACGCTGTGAAAGTAACAGATGTAATTGTATGATCAGTTTTCAGAGTGGTCAACGTGGAAATTACACACACGAGGAAGGCCCCTTGTCAATTGCATGTAGATGAAAAGAACACACACAAAAAAGAAGGTGGTGTCCACGCTCATCACTATGGCCCGAGAGCCAGTTGTCACGGTGACTTTGTCTTCCTCTTCAAGGGCAGACGCAACAGCAGCTCGCTGTCTCTGCAGGTTTGACTGGCGCAACTGAACAGAAACATGGACACCTTGTTCCAACAAATAAGAGATGACAAATGCATAAATCATTCAGGCTCCGCTGCGTCGGGATTCCAGTTTGACACCATGTTGGGCTGTTTGATGCTAGACTGATGAAGACCTCTGTTCCGAAGCCCCAATGCAAGGTTCCTGTCACTCCAGATGGTAGGCATGGCCTAGGGTGTGCTCCACACCTCCAATCATACAATTAGGAATCTGTGACAATCTCACACTTTGTATTTTATTGGGACGTGTTGTACTATTTGTGTGTAGGAATGTCACGGCAACCCTTTTACCACTCCTTATGAATTGCAGGCAGTCACTTTGGTGGTAAAGCAACTTGACAATGCTCTGTAGAGCTGTTTTTGATCCGTTAGGGTTTTTTCTATATGCCATTATATTCCTATTCATGATGGTAATTTCTAATATTTCCCAATGTTTGCAAGCAAAACACATTTTGCCTAATTTGCAGAGTTGAAAGCCTCTCAGATTGAGTGTAAACTCTATATTTCTAAAACGCTATGATGTCAAAGGTCTTTATTCCTTTGTGTACAAAAACAATAACGTGATTTCCACTGGGTGACATTATTGATTGAGGACAGAGAAAGCTTAGAAAAAACTGCAAATCAGCTTCACAGACCATCACCATTTTATCTTCAACAAAGGTTGGGTTTTGATCTGGTGTAAAGTGTGAGGTTGCAGCTTCTTGGAATTGATTAAATAGTGATATGATTGTGCTGGGAATATGTTCAAACCAACACAATACTTATCCGAAAGGTCATTCTAGTAAAAATGCACTAATTCCAAAGCTACAGTTTTGAAGCTTATGATGTGAACGATTGCAAACATCGCTGGCCATAGTACATTATGTCACTGCTATTACCTTCTTAGACCGTATACAACACTAGCACAGACATTGTGGCACGGAATTGTTCTTCTCCTCCTTACTCTCTGCAACCAGAGCCCTCAGAATTACAAATCTTTTGTCAATTAACACCAACATATTATCTATTTAGCGGAACGTGTAATTACTTGTTTGTGCGTGCCAGGCCTGCATATTAGGATTTTATACACAGCAATTAATCTGCGCAAGAAACAATTAAGGAGCCATTAGAGCATCAAGTAACGATTCCCTTTAATGAGTGGGGTTGTCCCATCACATGTGTAGCAATCAGCAGTGACATTGTTATAGGGGAAATACACAATTAGCACTGGAAAAGGGAAATCTCTGTACATTTTTCGATGTGTGATTTAACCCACGCAGTGTCACTGTTTTCTATCATTCTGTTTCCATGACAGCACGCAGACAACAGAGCTTAATCCCACCAAAGTAGTGTGTTAAATATGTTTTGTGTCGTTCCGCAGATATTTTGACAAAACTAATAGTGGTTCATTTGAAATATCTTTGAAAATAGCGGATATTTGAAGCATCTTACCAGCAGTGCCGGTTTCTGACTCCCGGAGATGAAATCCGCTGATATTACTGAATCTCTAGGGAGTCAGTGGTCATTTCTTTTGACACCCAACTTCAAAGTCTCTGTCTACTGCGTTTCATGTTCTTGTTGGGGCAAAGAAGTAAAAAAAAAAAAGGTGTCAAATGTGAAATCCCTCACCAAGGTCAAAGCTACTTCCATAGACGGCTGAGGGGCAGCAACGTCAGTGCCATCATGGGGAAATACAAAGCCAGCCATCTGTCATTGAAATCCTGTTGGAGACAATGGCTTTTGCACTTTATTTTATCCGGCGTGACCAACTTTATTTTCTGTAGAGCCGTCTTTGATCTGTTATTTAGCTGAGAGACCTCTCACATGAAAAACATGACATACAGTTGTCTGGATTCTTCCTACTGGAAAAATATATGTAGGTTTTTTCGTTTTTACTGTATACACATTACACTATGTCACTCATTGAATGCAAGGTTTTCCCTAACTTTCCTTACTCTGAAGCAAAGCCGTATTATTTATCCTCATTCATAACAGTAATAAAAAACCTGAAACAACATCTAAGTCCATGTCCCCAATGAAAAATAGAAACGTGTAAACCTGAAATTTGCTCTAACCCCAAAAACGTTGAGTTGAGTAAATTCTAGTTATTCAGATTCAGATTCAGATTCAGATTCAACTTTATTGTCATTGCGCATGTCACAAGTACAAAGCAACGCCAGTGACACATTAATGGCCTTTATGGCAAATATCTTGTGAGACAATTCAACAACAATCCTGAAAGTGTTTTTTTCTGACTAGGACAGCTGTTTTTTTATTTCTGGCATGATGTCAGACATGCTTAAGTTGAGTGTGTCCCCTGGATAATGTCTGTAAGCTTCCCAGAGACATCACCAAAGGAACACCTGCCCTTATCAGCGTGCCTGGCCTATTTCCTCTGCTTCCTCCCCATCCTCCACTGCCCATTCTTATCCCGCTGGCAACAGCATGAGTTTGATGTCTGGGATGCATCTCCCTGGCCACATCCGAATGAAAGCGTTTGTTTTGCATGCAGTGTGTGTAGATAATATAAAAATATATTTATGCAGAAATAAATGTCTGCATGCACACACCATAACACGCACACGTGGAGTGCACTGCCAAATTACCATTTTCTCTGGTTTTATTATTTATTAGGTATGTGTTGAACAATCCTGTTTTATTCTATAAATTACTGACAGCATTTCTCCCCAAAAAATTCAAGAAATTAAAAAAACTGGTAAAAATAACATACAATGTGTAGTTATTTTTCAGACCTCAACTAATGCAAAGAAAACAAGTTCATATTAATTTTCAACTAGGAACAGTTCAGTATCAAATCAACATAGTGTGCTTATGTGTGGTGTTCAGGTCTGGAGATTGGGCTGGCCATGACAGGGTCTTGATCTGGTGGTCTGGCTCCATCCTCACCTTGATTGACTTGGCTCTGTGGCATGGAGTGTTGTTCTGCTGGGAAAACCAATCCTCAGAGTTGGCTAACATTATGAGCAGACGGAAGCGAGTTTTCTTCCAGGACAAACTTGTACGTGGCTTGATTCATGCGTCCTTCACAGAGAGAAATCGGCTCGATTCCAGCCTAGCTGAAGCACCCCCAGATCACCAATCCTCCAACAATTTTCAGCTTTGTTGAACACCTGGTCATCTAATGGTTGGACGGAGACCTGGAGAGGCCTACAAGTGTCTCGCTCACCTTGGTTTAGCAAGGCTGTGCATACATACATACATACATACATACACATAGATACATACCTACATACCTACATACATACATACACATAGATACATACCTACATACATACATACATACATACATACATACACACATCATACACATAGATACACACATACATACATACATACATACATACATACATACACATAGACACATACATACATACATACATCATACACATACATACAGTGCCTTGCAAAAGTATTCACCCCCTTAGCATTTTTCATGTCTTGTTGCCTCACAACCTGGAATTAGAACGGATTGTTTGAAGGTTTGCATCATTTTATCCACAGAACATGCCTACAACTTTGAAGATGTGATTTTTTTTTTTTGTGAAGCAAACAACAAATAGGACAAAATAACAGGAAACTTCAGCGTGCATAACTATTCACCCCCTTAAAGTCAGTACTTTGTAGAGCCACCTTTTACGGCAATTACAGCTGCAAGTCGCTTTGGATAAGTCTCTATGAGCTTGCCACATCTTGCCACTGGGATTTTTGCCCATTCCTCAAGGCAAAACTGCTCCAGCTCTTTCATGTTGGATGGTTTCCGCTTGTGAACAGCAATCTTCAAGACTGACCACAGATTCTCAATTGGATTGAGATCTGGGCTTTGACTAGGCCATTCCAACACATTTAAATGTTTCCCCTTAAACCACTCGAGTGTCGCTTTAGCAGTATGCTTCGGGTCATTGTCCTGCTGGAAGGTGAACCTCCGTCCCAGTCTCAAATCACAGGCAGACTGAAACAGGTTTTGCTCAAGAATATCCCTGTATTTAGCACCATCCATCTTTCCCTCGACTCGAATCAGTTTCCCAGTCCCTGCTGCTGAAAAACATCCCCACTGCATGATGCTGCCACCACCATGTTTCACTGTGGGGATGGTGTTCTTGGGGTGATGGGATGTGTTGGGTTTGCGCCATACATAGCGTTTTCCTTGGTGGCCGAAAAGTTCAATTTTAGTCTCATCTGACCAGAGCACCTTCCTCCATACATTTGGGGAGTCGCCCACATGCCTTTTGGCAAATTCAAAACGTGCCTTCTTATTTTTAACACTAAGTAATGGCTTTTTTCTGGCCACTCTTCCATAAAGCCCAGCTCTATGGAGTGTACGGCCCATTGTGGTCCCATGCGCAGATACACCAGTCTCTGCTGTGGAACTCTGCAGCTCCTTTAGGGTTACCTTTGGTCTCTGTGCTGCCTCTCTGATTAATGCCCTCCTTGCCCGGTCTGTGAGTTTTGGTGTGCGGCCCTCTCTTGGCAGGTTTGTTGTGGTACCATGTTCTTTCCATTTGAAGATGATGGATTTGATGGTGGTTCGGGGGATCGTCAAAGATTTGGATATTTTTTTATAACCCAACCCTGACTAGTACTTCTCAACAACTTTGTCCCTGACTTGTTTGGAGAGCTCCTTGGTCTTCATGGTGTGATGCCTCTTGCTTAGTGGTGTTGCAGCCTCTGGGACCTTTCAGAAAAGGTGTGTTTAAACTGACAGATCATGTGACACTTAGATTACACACAGGTGGACTTCATTTCACTAATTATGTTACTTCTGAAGGTAATTGGTTGCACCAGAACTTTTGAGGGGCTTCATAGCAAAGGGGGTGAATACATATGCACATGCCAATTTCCAGATTTTTTCTTTTTTAAATAATTGTTTATATATATTTTTTTCTCATTTCACTTCACCAACTTAGACTATTTTGTGCAGATCCATCACATAAAATTCAGATTAAAAAAACATTTAAATTACAGGTTGTAATGTAACAAAATAAGTAACAAGCCAAGGGGGGTGAATACTTTTGCAAGGCACTGTACATACATACATACATACATACATACATACATACACATAGATACATACCTATATACATACCTACATACAAACATACATACATACATACATACATACAGTACTGTGCATACGTTTTTGGCACGGGGTGCTGTTTTGAAGACAAAGGGTGGTCACACCAAATATTGATTTGATACAGATTTGCTCTTCCCTCACTTTGTATTTTATGTATTGATAAAAAAAATAAACAACTAACATTTTATATTTCTATTTTTTTTTCTAACTTTAAAGACTTCACACCTACCTAATACTTTTGCACAGTACTGTACATACATACATCATACACATACACATACATACATACATACATACATACATACATATATCATACACATAGATAAATACATACATACATTCCTACATACATCATATATACAAACATGCATACATACACACATACATACATATATCATACACATAGAAACATACCTACCTACATACATACATACATACATACATTCCTACATACATCATATATACACACATACATACATACATACATACATACATACATACATACATACATACATACACACTGTGCATACATACGTCTATATACTAACATATACTGTAGAGATGGTGCTCATTAAAATACATACAGCACACATAGTTTGGTCCTATCCATGCGTGGGTAAAAAGCTGCTATTGTAGAAACTTCCACCTACCTTTTCCAGGTTGGCCTCGACTGAAATAATTTGCTTTATTTAAAACTCCACAGATTTCGAAGACACGGTGCGCGTAAAAGACGTGGTGGGGCTTCGTAAGCTATGTAAAATAACAACAAAAACAAATTTCACACAGGAGTCAAAATGGCTTTCCCAGCGCGCGCCGCTTGTTGTGCGCAGAAACAATGCTGAACATAAACAAACTCAAATATTAATGGCAGACACAAGTCTCTTGAGAGAAAATAGGTCGTCGGCTGGTGCCTGGGAGTCTGAGGGAGCCGCGGCAGGGACCCAGCGCACCCTGAGAGCTGTCAGCGAGGCTGCACCACGCTGAAAGATAGGACTCAGCCCCTCTGTGTGGCAAGCTAATGTTTCTGGAGGTGCAGGCTCTCAACTCTGGGGTTTTTTTTTTTTTTACTCGTTTTTTTTTTCACTCGTTTTTTTCTTTCTTAACCATAATGTGCACTTTGTTTTACCCTAACCACTGCGACAAGATAACGTGCAAGCAATGTCCGTTCATCCTCTTAATTGATTTTCCTTTTCTCTCTCTCTCTCTCTCTCTCCCTTTTGCTCCCTCTCTCTCTCCTTCTCTCTCTCCCTCTCTCTCTCCCTTCAACCCAGTGTCTTCCAGCCCGGCCTCTTTTTTCAAGCTTTTAGTTGTACAGGGTGCTTCATACCAGGCCTGCCTAACTGAATTAACCAAGACCAAGGATGCAGTTCTTCAATCCATGAGCCTGGTAAGCAATGCTGCACACAGTGAGAGCTCCAGTGACTCTTAACATGGTGGCTGGAGCCCTTAGTCCTAATGACTGCTCGCGCTCCCTGCTTTGCATAGGCAAGTCAGCTTACAGCAATGTAATATGCACATACACTGAGAGAAATCAGTGCCACGTCTTTCAGAGCTAGCGTGACAGTGGTATCAAATCTCTCCTAGCCTCTGTGAAAACCCTTTGTACACTGATAGACTGAGTGAGTGGAAGGGTTTCCGTGTCGGCGGACCGCTTCACTATTTTATCTACTGTCGAGTGTGTCAGTCCTAAATGCTGCGGGCGTGATGGTCGGCCATCTTTCTCCGATGGAACATGCTGTTAAGGGAAACCAAGACAACCACACTCAGCAAGCTCCCTCAGCTTCCCCCATTCCACAACACACGGACTCTCAGACGCACACAGGCACCAACAAACGCAAACACACAAACACTAATTGACACAAATGTAGACACTAACACACATACATTATACTGACACAAACATACTTAAACAAAGAATAACACCCACGCGCGTACACACACAAAGAGAGAGAGAGAGAAAGAGAGAGAGAGAAAGAGAGAGAGCGAGAGAGAGAGAGAGAGAGAGAGAGAGAGAGAGAGAGAGAGAATGAGAAACAGTTCCTTTCAGTATCGAGGGACTCTTGGATTGTCAGCAATGATCATCAGATATTCAGGTACCCGAAGATAATGCTTCACCCTCACTATTTCAGTCTGAAACTTCCAATGTTACGACGCGTCATATCAATACTTTACACCGGCTCATCTGACATGGTCCCGTGTCAACGGGAATGCCATCAGAGAACTTTCATACGGCATTCACATCCACACACCAGATTCTCTTGAGGTAAAGTAGGTGTTGGGGATTGCCTTGGACTTGTGTTCTTTGCCGGGAGGAGGGCCCGGGCCGGAAGGAAGAGTTTTGACAGTGTTCGCTCAACATATCGTGCTCCGAGCAGAGTTGATCAGATCCGACATTTCTCTCAGCCCTGCTGGGGGAAGCACATCACAGTGTGTCACACTTGTCAAAAAAAGTGGGGACTGCAGCTCGATGCTCACTTTAAAACATGGAAATGGTCTGTAGCATCTTGTTAGGCTCTCCGCTGAAAGTCCGAGCGTCGTTTCCTCCCGCATGGGTTTAGTGAGTGTGTATGGGCACATAAGTGAGTCAAAACGGACAGGCTAAGGAGAAGTTATCATTGAAAAGGCGTCAGCGAGTGGATGGAAACGATGGGGCTGTATTGGCGTGCTGCAGAAAGCTGGCCTGGGAATAGCGGCGTCTCAGAATAACACTGTGCGGCGCGCCTCAATTCAAACACACGGGTCGCAGTTGAACGAGCTCACGCTACTGTTTTGAACACTTAATGAATAGGCCCCGCGTAACTTGATTGGAATGACAGGGCAGATCTAATTCCCACTGTAATAACCTCTTTAGAGGTTGATAAAGCAGCGCTTTCCGAATGGACTACAAAGGAGATGACTCACATCAGCTCAGAGTAATAGTACCCGCAATCTTACTGAGCAATGAACTTCCAGATAATAACAGCAGATAGTGTGAATAAGGGAGGCAGGAGCAGGTCATTTTAGCGGCAAAAAAGAGCCTTGTAATTATCGAATTACTCAGGGAGAGAAGTACGCGGTGTGAAGCCATTATCTTAAAGTAGCCTACTTCTCGGGTAACAAATATTCATTACCACTCGGTGGAAGTGTGGCTCCTCATCAGGGCCTGGTTGGGGATTCCTCTGTGTAGTGGCTCTGCAGACGCCTGGGCCGGAGAGCTCAAATCAACACTCAGGTGAAGTGAAATGTGGGGGTGATGGAGCCGTCCCCAGTGACTGTGTGGCATGCCTAATGGCCTCGCTCAGGGCCGGCACCGGCACAGCTTGTCGATACAATTCCCGTCCGCTATTCCCGCTTGCCAGTTCCCATCTGGAACCAATTCATGAACTCGGACGGGGTGTACCCTTTTTCCCCCCCGGAGGTCACCACCGTCCGTTACACTCAGCCGTCTCCCGCCCCCCCCCCCCCCCCCCCCCCGGTCCTGTTCTCCTCTCCCTCTTCATCACCTGTCCTTCACTCTGCTCGGTGACTTCACAGCGTTGCGTTCGTCTGGACTGTACTTCTCAGTGAGACATCAACATCTACGGCGGTATATCCGTTTGGATCTTCCATTGGATTAATTGGAACTCAAGCCATGAAAAACAAAAGAAATTGATATTTTTCTATTTTATCAAAGATTAATTCAATGGTATCACACCCTGTTGGCCAATAGCCAATTCAATCTGGTCAAATATTTTATTTTTTAACAATGTTCTCTTTATTTGGGTTTTTAGGTTCACATTGAACAGGTGGAATTTAACAACAGCATTTGCACAATTATTCTCACTTAGAAGTGCAGATTTATGCAAACAGCTCTGCAACTTCAGTACATCTCAAGGGCAGGCAGCTGAAGTTTCAAGGCTGTTCTCTGTTTCTCTCACTTAAATTGCAAAGCATACTTAACATTAGTCAATGGAGCCTATTTTAGCTTTTGTTTTATCTTGTGTATTTGGAGATAATCCAACTCCTTCTCTGAATCGTTGCTAAATGATAACATTTTACTTGAGCTAAATGAAACGGTTTTTGTAGAGCGTTTTGTTGTTGTTTTTATTCTACCAGTACAGCTTTCAGTGCCAACTGAAAATGTTAAGCATGTCTGACTATAGAATTGTACAATGAAACATTATATATATGGAAACACATCTCATCCTCCACTCCAGACTCAACATATCAAGCTATACCTATGCCCTGGTTAACCATGGGAAATGAAGGCCCCCCCCCCCCCAACCCCCCCAAACACCCGCCCCTGCCAGCCTCCCATCTCTCAGGGAGGGACATTACACCCCTCCTGTTTTTAATGTTCTCTGTAAATCCTGTGGGGAAATTACCAAGCTTGCGGTCTGCACCGTTTGTGACAGATAGAAAACCTTTCCAGAGGGATTATGATGCCCTAGCCTTGCTCTCTTTCTCATTTCTTTTAAAGCCCAGGTATCAGTAATCTGTCAGCGAAGCTCTGGATTGCCTTGACAGACAGAGGCGAGTGTGTCTTGGCTCACCCATCGTCAGAGTGGGGATGAGCTTCGCCGTTATGACCTCTGTCTCCGCCTTTCTCAGCTGTCAAGCAACACGGTGACATGTAAGCGACATATGAAACGCACCTTAATAGTGCTATACTCGCCCCTGTTACAGCCATCGACCCAGCAAAAGGAAAAGCTTTGCGGTCCATCAGCTGTGTGGTGCATTTGGAATTGCTCCTTTAAAAAGGATTAATTCTAAAGGACAGATCTGAAATGATACAGTTGACTGGAGAACAGATAGACTACTCCATTAGAGAGGGTATTGTTGATTTCTTCTTTCAATGAAAAACATACAAGTGGAAATGAGAAAGGGGGTTTTCAACACAATTGGGTGGCGTCATCTCCATTGTGAGTTTTTCGCTGCTGATAGTAAAAAGCAGATATAAAGAAATAGTTGGGATGCTGGCACGCGCAGGCGATCGTTCATAAACACAAAGATCCTTATTCCTTTTCATTTGCAAGGCAGGATTCTTTGAATGTTCTTGCATTTTTTTTTACTCTCCATAGTAACAGTTTGAATTGATTTTCCTTGCCGTTTCAATGTGAATTTTCAGTTGAGCGCCGCCTTGATTGATTAGAGCAACATTATTGCTGTGGCATATACTCACTTTTCTTTAGTTGCTAGGCCAACTGCACACATGGCTGTTTGAATGTATTTACAATCTAGATTACTTATATAAAAGGTCCATAGTAATAGCGAATACCTCATACAAAACAATGGTTTAAATACAATTGACAACTTTATGAATAAATACAGGCAACACGGTGGCTCGGTGGTTAGCACTGTTGCCTCGCAGCAAGAAGGTCCTGGGTTCAATCCCCACCTGACCCAAGGGCCCTTCTGTGTGGAGTTGACGTGTTCTCCCCGTGTTTGCGTAGGTTTCCTCCCACAGTCTCAAAACATGCAGGTTAATTGGGGACTCTAAATAGCCTGTAGATGTGAGAGTAGACTGGCGGCCTGTCCAGGGTGTGACCTGCCACTCGCTCTGTGTCAGCTGGAATAGGCTCTAGCCCCCCCGCGACCCTGCAAAGGATAAGCGGTATAGCTAATGGATGAATATATACATTTAATGAAATACCGTTTTACAAAATAAACTTCGTCATCTGAAAAGAAAATCATATGGAGAAAATGGGAGACGTGTGGTTTTAAAGAAATAGAGAGCTAGCTAATTCCACATAAGAATACAAAGACTATCGTATAAATTATAGTGGCCAATGGAAATATGCAGTGTTTAAACTCCGTATGCTCCATCACACATATCCAGGGTATGTGTTTCCATCAAAGTCCTTTTGTGCCAAGAATTTTAAATTTGAGCAGCACATTTGTTTTCGTTATACCCTGTCCTGAATTAAGACAAGTTAGAGGCACAAGTTAATCCAGTTTAACCCTTGTGTGGTATTCGTATTTTTGTTATTCAACATTTGCGACTCTTGCGACTCACAACATTATTGGGGTTTAAGAACAATACAGCCATAACAATTTATGTCAAATACTTAACAGACGGTGGGAGGAAGACAGAGTCATGGCAAACAGCAAAACGTTTTCTCTCATTATTTACCACGTTTGCTCGTTTTACCCACAATTCCCACGCTTTACTACCCTGGCGTCCAGTTGTACCAAACACCACGTATGTAATATAAATGTGTAGGAATAAACGTGATGAAAACGTGATCTTAATCACGTTCTTCACAGAAAGTTAGCAAAGGGCAATGAGTCACAAGTGCAGAATTTTTCTATTAGAAAACATTGAATGGGTCTCAAAGGCACAAACACCATTCACGGGTTAACTGAAAATATTCTACAAGAGCATACTGTGCATTTAATGTAGACATTGCCTCTTTGTTACGGATAGTATTCCCACAAATTGCCGGAATACTAACTGATTTGCGGCTCATCACAATGCAATCGAGAGGAAAAAAAGAAAAGCTTTAAGGAGGCTCATTACCATTTGTTAGGTCCTGTGTCCCCATGCTGGCAGAAAGAAAGAAAGAAAGAAAGAAAGAAAGAAAGAAAGTGTTTTAAACTATGAATCATTGTGAACACTTTCACTGGGGGTACGGCTACTCTCCCACGTCACTGACATTCACTTTTGTGCCAGCCTCTATTTTAACCTCATCAAATCTACCAGGACCCACATTTTCTCACCTCCTCTTTAAGCTACTGAGATGCACACGTGGAGACAGAAATACACACATGCAGGTACAGCAACAAGGAATAATGCAATTATTTTACTCCATGAAGCATGCATTTAAACTGGCTTACAATTTAGGAATGTTTTTCAAGGGAAGGTCTGAAGAAATATGTATTGGTTATTAATCGTTTAATTCTATTGTACATTGGTAAAAAAAAACATTGGATATACAGTTTAAATATATATAATAATAATAATAATAATAATACATTGAATTTATAAGGCGCCTTTCAAGGCACTCAAGGTCGCCGTACAGTAATATAAAAAACAGTTCTCATAAAAATATATATATATAAAATAAAATAAGATCAAAATAAGTAGTATACAATTAAAAAGGCATTGGAGTTATATATTTATTATATAAATATATAACTTAATTTTTGTTAGTATTCAAACACCTCATCTGATAACATCCTATTGTTTAGTCTTTCTTTTTCTGTCAGACAGGTAGAAAAGAAAGTTAATGGATGTCTTTTCTGAACATTTATCCAATTTTAATCCGGTACAATATATCCTGTCAGCATGAAATCTGGTATATAAGGGAACATCTAAAGATGGGCTTAAGTCCTCTGATTGCCCCAACTCCTAAAACATGGGCTAAAGAGAACAACTGGAAGGGTAATCTTTGGAGACAGGTTTGTAATTTGGTCAAGTGAATCATCAAAGATAGGCTTTAATCCCAAATCTGTTCGCGGTTGAAGTGTGGAACTCTTTTTGATCAGGAAAATGAGGTCAACATTTGGTCTCCAGAGAAATGCCAGAAACCATTTTGGGGATTAAAATCAATTCGGGCAATGAGAACATTCGAGAAGGAGCTACACCACCATCCCGCGTGTCTTAAATTGTGCTGGTATGATGAAGTAGCGTTTGGTGCAGATTACATGCAAGTTATAACATACCAACATGAACGTAAGAAATGTGAAGCCGTCAATATTCTAACTGATTTACAATTCTGTATTGATGTAAAACCTGGAATATGGAGAGATAAAAATCATGTGTTCGCGAATAAATTCAGTGTTGTGCACATTTTCAACTCCACGTACGCGCACATTCACGAGCCCACACGCAGAAACATACACCCACATAGAAGCACACACACAGACACACACACACACACACACACACACACACACACATAAAGAGGAACATCAGGAATTCCATGGGTGTTCTCCATTATTGAAGTGGGGTGGGGGTGGGGTGGGGGGGTGGGGGGGGGGACTGCAGGTGGTGGGCGTTTAATATTTAAGAGGTTTTGCTGGATCCCACTGCCTGTCTTGCATGCAGAAGAAGAAAAAAGAGAATAATTCCCAGCAGACATGGCCTGTGGCCCCACTGGCCTCCCAGACGCCATGCCTCCACCCAGCCTCACCATTTCACAAAGATGGTGGCACTTAAACACCTCTCCTCCATGCTTTATTTATGTTGTATAACATGGACATCACGAGCACTGTCGGTGTTTGTCCCCAATTTTTTCCCGCGGATTCGTGAACGCAAACAAACTAGTAGGATGTGGTGTGGGTGATATTGGATGGATGCTACTTGCATTGTAATATTACCCCGTCGAAATCCAGGGGACAGCTGTCAATTTGGCTCTAAAAAAACATTGATTTTATTCGTATTCTTTTGGAAGTGGTTTGTTTGCCCAAGTAAGGTTTGGAGATTAAATTGTCGGTGCTCATCTTTGAAAACTGCCCCTTGTGATTGGGATGCGCTTGTCTCTAAAGGACGACGAACGCAAGTGGTCTGTCTCCCTTCCACGAACAAGATTGTGAGTATGCGTGTGTACAAGGATGTGACGTCTCCCTTTGGGTTTTCCCAATTCAGAAGTCACAACACATTGCCTCCTCCTTATCTACGTCAAGGAAAACATGCCGTCGTTTTGTATTTAAAGATAATGGAGGAGTCATGAGGCGATGCTCATTGCACAGAGACCACAGTTGATAGCTTCATTTTGGGATGAGGGGGTTGTTCTCGTGTCTCGTGGTGCCTGTCACCAGAAGCCGGTTTGCCTCATCATAAATAATGCAGGCGCAACCTTGCCACCCAACACCCACCTAAACGAAGACAAGCCTGCATTGCAGATTCTTTAAAATGAAAAGGTTATTTCGTGGAGCTCGGGGGAAAGTGAAAGAGAAAACAGTGTGAAATGTGTGGCGAGAGATAATCTGTTTGTGACTGTGTGAGTGTGTGAATGTTGGAAGGTGGGGGGGGGGGGGGGGGGGGTTGGCCGGGTGGTGAATTAAGAGGTGGAGTAGGTGTTGTGGGAAGTGTTGTAGAGAACGAGAGATCTTTTTTTTGAGTGAGTTCGTTTGTTCAGTGAAAACAATATTGTACAAAAAAAAAAAAAAAAGAAATAGACTCCCCAGTCCCCAGGACAAATGTCTTTTTAGGGCAGAATAGACACATAACAATGCATATAATGACAGTTGTCTAACACTTAGAAGTCTGCTCCAGTTGTGCAGAAGGAAACATGCCTCATCCCAACAGATTTGACTAAATTTTATTCCTGTTCCTAGTGTTCTGCCCTCGCCAGATGTCTTTAACACTACTGAAAAGTTCTTCCAAATACTTCTCACTTGCCTCTGGCAACAAAAAAACGCTGAAGGTTTTACCAGCAAATGCATTTATGGAAATTAACACTGTACACAAAGTACTGTTCTGTATGCGCTGTCAAAATGTTTTGAACATTAGTATGCAATTGATCTCCATTTAAGGGAAACAAGACACCGGTCGTGTCTACATTAAAGTGTGTTGCCCTCAATCTATTGTAGATTGAGAGGTCAATGAGAGCGAGGTATACTGCCAATGTTCCTGTTGGGGATAATGGACCGTTGTGAAAATGGCAGACACAAATAGCATGATGTATGAGAGTGACATGACTACCACAGATTGCACTGGCCTAATTGGTAGTCAGGTGATTAATAAGCCAGAACGGAGGTGACTAAAATCAATTAATGGTTTTAAGTTTGGTAGACAACCCATGCATGGCGCCTCCTCTGAAATACAGAGGGTCATCTTCTAATAATAATAATAAAAAAAGAATAATGGATGGCTTCTTGGACTTTTAATTAATGGCAATCAGAACGTTTTGCCCGTGGTAAAGCGTGTTAGCATGCCGACGGCGTAGGTCTGTTGCACTCTGTTGATCCAAGTCTCCAGAGTGGCTCTGCTTGTCATATGCACAGGCTGTGGTCTCAGAAATACAATCCAATTTTCCTGTAAGATAATTGATTCTGGGATGGATTCCATAGTTGGGCCACCTTCTGGGAAGTTTCACTGATAAGCGTCCTGACAGGTGTGCTCAGCCAAGAAATCCTTTTTTTTTTGGGGGGGGGGGGGGGTCGTTTGCAGCCAGAGGCAGATATATTCATCTACCCCTAATTGTCTTTCACATCCCCACTGATAAAGAGACTTT
This sequence comes from Galaxias olidus, assembly GCA_026901105.3. NCBI lineage: Eukaryota > Metazoa > Chordata > Actinopteri > Galaxiiformes > Galaxiidae > Galaxias > Galaxias olidus. The sequence continues at coordinate 184,641 of JAPMUY010005493.1, forward strand.
TGATTTAATATACTTTGTCGCGTGCTCGCGGTTTGCCCTAATGATTGCCAGTAATCAATTTTCTTTTGCCACACCACATGGCAATATGGCAGTGCTCCAATCGTTTTGTTTAGAATGACCAGCGAAAACCCTCGGGACAAATACACGGCATCCAGAAATAAGATTTGTTTATGGTGGTCCTTATTATCCCCCCCAAAAAAGGTAAAAGTGGTCCAGATTAATTTAGTGTGTTTTCATAAAAAAATCTCTCTTCTGTACAAAATAATATAAACGTGTTTTCAAATTTGATCTCATGCATATGATATTTTTGTCAAGTATCAGAAAATTTGCCACAGGCAATCTGGAAATTTTTGACATGTAATTCTATATAAATGTCAAGAGGTTTACTTGAGCTCTGGGCTATGCGTGGCACATTGAGAGGAACCTTTTGAATCTGCCCATCCGTGATACATAAATAAAGGTATTCACGTAGAATGCAAGTGCCATACATCATCATAAGTCACTCAGCAGCACCTAGAGATGTCAAAGAGAGCATAAATGAAGGCTTGGGCTATACCTGGTAGCGTTTTCATTAGTCAAATTCGTACATATTAACATTTTTGTTCTGCAAGTCTTGCTCTGTGTCATCTCATAAGCTTTCTAATGTTTTCAGTTTGAAAGCTTCCCACTAGTTCCTCTTGATTATTTGAATGCAGCTGCAAACAATCCGAGCCCACCAACAAGGGCAACAAAATTAACTCAAGCCTCCCACCTTTATTCATTAAGTAACTGGACATGACTTGACATTGTTTTTAGCAATCGTGGGTTGTTTAGATTAAAACTATACGCTGTTAACCACCCCGATCAGCAAGTCACATTGAATAGAGTACACTTGGTCCAAAAGAAACGTTTCTATCAGGGGCGTATCTCCACACAGAGCAGCGAAAGCCGCTGATGAACTGATGTAATATGGTTAAAAATGACTCATGTTGTCCATCATGTGGTGAAATGTAGCACAACTCCCCGTGAGGCTGGCATCACGCCCATCTCTCTCTCTCTCTCTCTCTCTCTCTCTCTCTCTCTCTCTCTCTCTCTCTCTCTCTCTCTCTCTTCTCTCTCTCTGTCTTCTCTCTCTCTCTCGCTTTCTGTCTCTCTCTCTCTCTCTCTCTGTCTCTCTCTCTCTCTCTCTCTCTCTGTCTCTGTTTCTTTCTCTCTCTCTCGCTCTCTCTCGCTCTCTGTCTCTCTCTCTCTCTGTCTCTGTCTCTCTCTCTCTCTCTCTCTCTCTCTCTCTCTCTCTCTCTCTCTCTCTCTGTGTCTGTCTCTGTCTCTCTCACTCTCTCTCTCTCTCTCTCTCTCTCTCTCTCTCTCTCTCTCTCTCTCTCTCTCTCTCTCACCAGGAATGGCTACAGCTACAGCTGCCTCTCTGCCCTGTTTCTGGACACAGCTGAGTCAACACCCCACTCGCCCCTACCTGGCACCGAAGACGTGTGCCACCCACTCAAAAAGGGACACGCCGTTTACACCATCCACACCAACGCAAAGCACACACTCACACGCGCGCGCATGCTCTGACATGCCTCGGTGTTCATGCCTTATTGAGTGCTTCCGGACTCTCTCACCTCCTTCCTCCGCCCCAATCAGCCCTCCTGCGTTGAGCTACATCTGCTGTGACGCCAACAAACTCCGTAAAAGACAAATATGGCACATTCACTCCCCTCTACAATGTTCTCAGTAGCCTTCCTAGCCCTTGGATTGTCCATGACTCTGTTCTTCTCTCCTGGCCCTTTGTGAGTCGTGCTGCTGCATGATCCTATGGAGCGAAACGGCAAGTTGTCACTGCTATGGGAACATTTGACTTCAGGCAATGTCAGTCAGCGATGTTAGAGTGCCGACTACCTCGCCATGTCTTCCAGCTCAGGGACCATCTCAGTCAGGGGACTTTTAGGAGTCACACCAACATTTCAACCCCAAACTGCTCTCAGATCTCTTATGTAAATCATCAATACCTGAAAATAACTTTTCAGTTGACTTTCACAGGGAATGAAAAGTGATCAAATATTAATATCCCCTCTAATTGCATGCCATAATTACAACCTTGGCCTTAAGAGAGGGTTTTTGAATAAATTGAATAAATTTTGTAACCGTAAGTTGTGCCTGCATGCAAAGTAAGCTGATTTACACTCTCCTGCCCAGGAGGTAAATCTGATTAAATACATTTAGAATATAGATTAAACTGATAGAAATGTTTCGTGAAAATAAAAAGCCAGGAGCTGGATGGAATCAACACAGTGTGATCCCAGAGAGTTTAACTGAAGCGTGGAGAATTTTTCAGCCCACACAAGGTTTGATGACAGCGATTTGTAAAGTATAAAGACTGAACTCTTTCTGTCTTTATGTCCCTCTTCCTTACAATTACTCACACAATCACATTCACACGTATGCACTCACACACGCACACACACACACACACACACACATATACACACACACATACAAACACACATACAAACACACACACACACACACACACCCACACACACACACACACACACACACACACACACACACTTATGTTCGCCGTGGGTCTTTCTACTGCAGGGATGTAGATGATTAAAGCAGTGGCAGGCGGACTCCACTTTGAAGCTTTCAATAGACCCCCTGGGAGCTGAATCAAACAACAGTCCTTCCATCTCTGTCAGCCTGCCTCACTGAAACCCTACAGGGTTAGGATGGGGAGAGTGAGAGGCTAAGGTCCACACCACCGACCCCTATGGTGAAACCCAGAAAGATTGTAGAGTATTAGAGAACGCCGGCCACTCTGATGTGATTTCAACAGAGGTTTGTTTATTTATTCTGGTGACCTTGCGGCCCGAGGTTGGAGAGAGTTGACAGAGTTCCAGACAACACTAAAAGTACCTTGATTTCATGCGAGCTGGCTGTGTGAGCCATAAGGCTGTCTGGAGTAGCTTACTGCTGCTTTTTGACAGAGTAATCATCTCTTTTCCAGCAAATTTCAGATCTGTGTCACCATAGCAGCTCTGTCCAGGGATAACAGTGAAATGAAACACCCCAATTTAGTCTTGATCATGCAGGTGTTTGATCAAAGTGAGCTGACCGGAGTGTCTGACTGGGACGAGTGCAAGCTAGAGACTCCCAAGAGCAGAGATTTAATAGAAATGTCAAGAGCAGCTGTTGCTCCGAGCAATGGCCGAGTGTTCAGACACTTTCCGAATCATTTGATTCTTTCCAACGGGAGACTCATTGTCATTCTTGTCCCGGGTCTGACCAAAATCCCCCTTTCTCAGAATGGAAATGGCATTGCAGCTTTTAAATGGGATTACAGGTCTTTCATTGCATAATAATTTGCTGGAAATCAATATGGTGCTGCAGATCTTTCGGAACTCATTTCACCTTACACCATATCCCATGTTTTTTTAAAGAGGGGAAGTTTAGCTGTTGTCTGTCATTTCTTTAGAGGTTATCTTAAAGCTTTGTTCACTGATGAATTATACCCAAATACAACCCCACATACTTTAACTGCAGAAGGAAAAGAAGTAGGCAGTAAAGAATGGAGGGTGATGGAGTCAGCATAATAATGCAAAGGCATAGCACATATTGTAGTAGCATCGCAATACCTAACTTTATTTATTTTCGCATGTCCATGTTTCAGATTTTAGTCCACATTTGAAACTAATTCACCTTTTTGAAACATATCTCAACAATCGGTTTACCGTGGAGCTGTCCTGATGCTGAAAAAGCGCTCAGTGCATACATCGATCTGGGAAGGAAATTGAGAACGCCCAAACAGGCTAATTCAACTGTTATGCGATTATGGTCAAAGCTTGTTAAACTTTTACTATAAATTAACTCTTGCTTTTAGCCTGACTTCTCTGCAAATTGGCTTTAAGCCAAAACTAAGATATTTCAAAGCAACCTGTCACGACCCTTGTTTGCTGTTCTTTTCTGCATCCTGTAGCTTAGTGTGGCGAGTGTGACAGCGACGACTCTTCAAAGCAGGAGCGGCATCCAGCAGGCTGCGATACCCTCTGTGCGCCACGTTCCAAACTTACCGAATACAGAATACTATAAACATATTATAAGGACGTATTTTTTTAGTTTTGGCTACTGCTGGAAGGTAAGCATTTTCCGATCTATTTTAGGGATTTATAGCAACAATTTGAAAGCTTTTTTTTAATGTATTTTGATATTACGACTTTTATAATTTAGGTAACAAAGATATTGGGATTGCTGACTTGATCATTTGTCAATCAAAATTACGTTATTTATTGGCCATGGTCTGCTTAATTAAATAACCAACTTGTCCAAAACATAAAAAATAATAATAATAAAAAAAATCAAGACATAGAAATGTATCCTACACCAAATATCTATCGTTATAGGGAACATATAGCCAGATCCTTAAAAAAGTAATATTTATGAGTTTATAGAAAACGGATTGTATCTTTAGGACCCAGCGGCGGTCGTAACTGCAATACTGCTCATAGTTGCCCAATTGAGAAAGATTGCTTATCTCTCTCTTGGACTGGGACCGCGCAAATGTGATACACCTGTCTTATCTGAGCGCTCTCTGCAGACGTAGTTGACCTTGTGTAAAATTTATTTTACTTTCTTTTATTTGTTCCAAATGTGTCTACTGATGGACATGCATGTGCTCGTAGTGTGGAGTGGACTACTGCCTACCAAGCGCATTCCCTCGCACGCTGGGTGAACGGGCGAGCTGCGTAAAATTAAACATTTGGATTGCTGTCTCCTTATTTATTGAGCTGAAAATGAACAATTTAGAGACGTAAATGAAAACATCCCTAAGTGAAGTCTGCAACGAAGAGGACCAACACAATCCCGAAAAGTTCAAAAATAAAGTTGCTTCAATGGAAAATATCCTGTTCTCAGATTTGAAAATCTGCTATTAGCTTACAAATTGAACTCTTCAGGTAAAATATGTTATTTAAAAAAAAACTTTTTAATTTACATTTTGTAACTCTGAGTCTTGATCCCAGAATAACGAATACATAAAGCCTACAAACGAAGACGTTAAAGCTGCTGAATACGATCAGGTGGAACTTGTTGAACGGTCACCTCCTTGAAAAGGTGCATGCTAAATTGTGATTTTTGCACGGCTATCAATTGTCAATTGTGTACAGCGAGGAGATGACTAAAATCTAACCGTCTCTGTAGACTGACATATAGGTGAGGAATAACGTAGCCTATTTGTCATCTTTTACTTATAGCGTACAGAATTGATGAGTTCATTGGTAGCCTACAATAGATGCCGACTATGATCACAAATGTGTTTTATTGGTCAATATGCGTCTTGAGTTTTTGTGATTCATATGCTATATAAGTCTTCGAGGATATCGTGC